>JAUZNJ010035830.1:0-12092 GCA_034780135.1 Jordanella pulchra
ACCTTCTTATCTACTTTGCCAGTATGTGACATGTGAATTTCTCTGCTGTGAGATCAATAAAACTCATCTAATCTAATTCTAATAGTATAAAAAGAAAATCTCTGCGCTTAAACCTCAAGCTTTCTCTCCCAAATTCTTTCCTTAGAAGAGATAACTGGGGACAAACACTTTCAATAACACTTTTCAATAGATATATATTAAATGATTATAAAACATGACAGCATCTTTAACAGAATGTAGTCTTACTCAGACCAGAGAAATGGCTTAGGTTACATATGGTAGGCTTACTTCATCAGGAGAGCCCCGAATAACAGTTAAAGAAGGTTCTTATAGATCCAAAGAGTTACACCCTGCCTCTTCATCACACATCATATATATGTTATTTGTAAATGATAAGAAATTACTGACAACAGCCTTACAATATAACACACAGAGTTCTAGAGGAAGGACTACCAGAGCTTTCTTTGTTAAGAATTACCATCTCTGTCTGAATTAGCCTCTAGGCTTTATAGTGTTAAACTATGGTTAGGAAAATTATGTAACACATCTACTACATATAACAGGTAGGTAATATCAGGGGTTACAAGCACATGCATAAATAGCTAAACATAATTGTAACAATAGAAAGCTGAAAAGTATTAAAACTAATCCACATAAAATCAAATGTAAGCATGAACCAATCTTCCTCCACTTCTCAACCCGCTGGTCCAAACTGGTCTATTTAAGTCATTGAGTTACTGGTAAAGACAAGGAAACATTCATCCCTTCAGAATAAATCTTCCATCAGAGAACCAGAAGTATGTCTGATAAGGTAAGGGTCATAACGTTTTTTTTTGGCTGACACCAACCGTTAGCTTATACCTTTGTAAATTCTCAGTCATCTCGGGTTATGGCAACCACAAACCAGACTTTCGCTCAATTTTGTGAAAATGCTTCAACGCCTATCCAAACGTCTTTGTCAATTCTGTTGCCTCACAATCTGTAGTTGGACTGCTGTAAGGAGGTCCATCCTCCTAAACACTTTCTAAGTCAGATGTTAATCAAATAGCCCCTCCTTGTTCTCCGACTATCCAGAAGGACAAGGGATGGCGATCTGATTTGCCAACAGAATTGACAGAGACTCCTGGATAAGTGTTGAGTCATTTTAAAAAAACTGAAGAAAAGTCTGTTTGCCTTCCAACTTAAGCCTATTTGTAACTGTTAGCTTAGTTAGCGCCTTCTTTAAGGGGAGCTTAGCTTTGCTTGGATCTGAACAGTGTTGAGTTAATGTGTTAGTATTTGCAAGTTATGTCAAATTTGTACATATTTAGAGGAAATGTAATTATTCTTATGAATAATCTCAACATGCTATCTTGAATTTCAAAGAAAACTATTTTTTTGTATTTGCCTCAAATGTTTAATATACGATCGCATCCGTAGCTTTGATAGCGTGCTGTGTGGCCCTCTGAGATTCTCCTTTCTCCCTCCTCCGAGGTCCTGCCTTCTGTTCCCTCGTACTGTTTGTTTCCAGGTCCAGGCTCTACTGTGAGCTGCCAGGAGCTCCTCCCTCCTCGCTCTCTCCTCCAGTAGCTCCTCCATGTTGGACGCAGGCCGAGTTCTTCCAAGCTTAAGTAATATGTGTTTCTCTCTTGCATGCCTGCTTCTGAACAGGGAGCAGCCACTACACCTGGAGACCTAAGAGCCCTTTCAACCGGTTCCATCCAGGGAAGCTGCATCCTCATCTCCTGCGTTATTTACCTTCTCCCTGAATTATTCAGGACAATTTAGCTGCTCTTCAGTCAGCTGGAGAAAATGACAAGCTATATTATACGTCAGGATGTCCTTAAAAACCTGATGAATAATACACTGTAAGAGGAACTAATCTCTTTAAATAAACATTTGGGTGATTCATTGGGAGGAAGCACCGAGGGCTAAAGAAAAAAAAAAAAAACCCAAATATGTTTGACAGAGTCAGCTCTCCTTATCGTGCTTGCATGAAGGAGGACAGCCTGAGGAGATCCATTGTTTGGTCAGAGGGGAAGCTAATCTCCTTGTGTAGGACAGTGAATCAAGCTCCAAGCTGAATATTATGACTTTCTACTTTTTTATTACTTTTTGTGCATGAGCTTCCTTGGTAATTAATATGTCATGAGGTATACATTCTCACCGAAAGAAAGAGCTCATTCTCTCAAATTCATGAGCTTTTTTCTCTGTTTTTTGCCAGTTTGGAGTTAGTTAGGAATTCATGCAGTGGGATTGGATGTATAATTCAGCCTCTTTCATTTTATTATTTCAGGTAAAAGATGAATTCTTTATTACATGCCCTGCAGCTCTGAGACATAAGTCTCCTCCCCAAATAGCTAAAAGGTACTGCGTGGTCCCATTTCCCTAAAACCTGTCTCCAAGGGAAGCTGTTAAAGAGATAGCATTCTCCATCTGTCACTCAGCAGAAGCAGAGCTGAAAAATTCCTCGGCAGTGATTGCGCCCTGATAAATATGTCCTCAGCTGTCCATCTTTTCCTTCACTGCCATCCAATTTATTTAGCCTGTAATTGATTACTAGCTCTTCCACACCATCTGAGTTTAATACTACAGTTAAGGGATTTTGTCAAGCATGCTGTAAAACTCCTATTCACTTTAAGTTAACCTAAAGCTGTGACTAGCAAAGGGATCCTGGGAAGCAGAGGTGCTGCTGACCTCATTTCCATCACTTCACTAGTCAAGTTTTAAATCCTTTCTACAACCTACTGCTCAAAGTGATCTAAATGTTAGATATTAATATATATAAATATTATTATTATTTTTTTAAATAAGATAATTTGAATTTTGTGCACTTGGAATTAGATGATGGAGTTGTTTTGTTTATTTTTTTTAAACATAACTCCTCTTGTTTGATTGGCAAATCGTCTTATGAATTTGCCAAGATCAAGGGAAGTTATAATATAAATATATTATGAAAACAAAAGGTCTCACCAAGTGCAACCTTTTTACTGCACTGGGAGGTTATTGTATGCATTTTGAGAGAATTTTATAAAAAGGAGTTAAATAATTGAACAAAATCTGCTCATGCTTTGTATAATATTCTCAAAACAAGATCAAAAAGACTTTCCGGCTCAATCGAAAAGTGTAACTCTTGGTTAAATTTGCAGTTTACTTTAATAAAAATGATCAAAATGAAGGAAAATATGTCTTAGAATTTGTGTATTTTTTCTTAATTTAGGCAGATAAAATTATCTGCAAATGAAATGAGTATTTCCCCAAAAGATTAAATAATTAGATCAAATAAGTTAACGGATTTGTTATTCTTCAATTTTTAACCATAATACATTTTATTCTATTGGCAAATTTTATTGTCTGCTCAAAGTAAGTAAAATACACTTATTTCAAGAAAAAACTGACTAAGATTTCAATTTTTAATCCTGAAATTACACTATATCTTATTTTTTATGAATGTTTTAGTAAAAAACAAAACATAAAATACCCCCCTTCAAGCACTGTAGTCTCAGTGATTACCTCTATTGATCTTCTGACAACATGTTTCTCTGAATAGCAAGAAGTTGTTTCAACCTAATTGAAGCAAAATGGTGCAACATCATCTCGCTTGCTTCAAAACATTCTACCTGATTATTTTTTTTACCCTTCTGACACTTGATCTACCTCTGTATTCTCTATGGTGTTAAAGTGTTTTTCTCTTCTAATATTTTACCTGGTAAAACACGTCCAAGGCAGGTTAATTCCTGGTTAATTAATAAAAAATAACCCCTGTTATTCCTTCTAATATTCCTACCAACATGTATGTGCTCTCATGGATATATGGATGGTATTTAAAGGAGCTAACAGCAGCTTCCAAATCCATTTGTTTTTATTTAATGCTACCATTGAGCAAAGCTTAACAGTCAGTCTGTTTTAGACCCCGGATGCTTTAACAGAAATGCACACATTTCCCTGTGAAAAAAGACTGTTTGAATAATTAAGCCAGGAGGTTTGCAAAGTATGAGCGGTTAGTGGTTCATAACAGCTTGTTCATGTTTGTTGAGGCCTAATAAAAACCACAGTGATTTCTCCTACATTAAATTCTGTACTTTGCTTCTTTGTGAAATTATTTACTCTCTTTTTCTCTTACTTTTAAGCAGGTATTAAACAAGACTTATGGTTCATCAAAATAGAAGTACTTCCTGTTTCTTCCATTCAACAATTCAACATTAACTGGTGTCACTATATTTTTATAAGTCTTTTATTTATATACTTACAGTATAAACATATTTCTTAGAGCCTCACCATGTCGGCTTCAACAGTAACTGTCAGCCGATTGGTTTCCTGAATGACCTGCAGCAGCTGGTGGGTTAGAGGAGCATCTTCTCTGACCTCCCCAAGGTGTTTTCTTTCCTCACTCTTTCCATACACAGAAGACTGCAACTTAGCAACCCGTCTGTGAAACACCTGATGTTCGCACCACTCTAATTGGCCTAATGGAGGACAATCATGAGCCTACAGACAGGAAGTTGATTGGCTGTCCCACTGGTGCGGACAGCAATACATTGAGCTTCATTGAGCTGTGGAGGTGACAGAGGACTTCCCACCATTGCATCCATTCTCAACACCGGACCATTTTGGTTTCTAGAGGATCTTTTTCATGACCTGATAAGGTCCAAACAAATAGACACTGTTTTAACGAATGAGGGACTGTACTTCCTGTGGAGCATCAAGATTAAAACCTTCCACAGCGTCTTCTGTGCTGCCATCATTCAAAATGCTATGTGCCAAACAAATATCTGTCATTCAATCTCCAGATTTTCTTTCTGATAACCACAATGAACACATCATACTATGACTAAGCTGCTACTCTGTTGTACAGCAAAGTAAGCATATTTGCATATTTGCATGACCAAAACCTTCTTTTATTCTTTCTTCTCGTTAAACAAAGCAATGGCTGTATATGCGCCTACTTGTGCATACTGTTCCTTTTTTATACTTCATGTCTGTATGTAATGAATGCTGAAAATTGGACCCAATCCTTGGCAGTAAAGCCGATTCTATTTATATTTCTATAGGAAAACATACTTTTTTTTATAATGACTGATAACTGTCAAAATTTGATTTTAATTAAGCTGAATGATTCTGATATGTAATCATAAACTGCAGTACTTTTGTGTTTTAAGCAAATAAGTCTGCATGTCTGATGTGAAACTGTTCATTTTAATCATTGCACACTTTACCTGGGCTTAAAACTCTATCTCTGCAACATACTAGTTATAACTATACTAACAGGTCTGGAACAAAAACTTAAGAGTTAACTTAATTGCTTTTAAGTTAATGTATTTTTGATCAAACTACCTGATTTTATGTTTCTGCTGCTTGTCAGAGCTACCACTGTAAACAGATGTAGGGGAACCATCAAACAATATTAAGCAATGAAGTTTATGCTGCTGTTAGCCTGCAGCCAGTTGGACTAGCTTACAGCTACAGCTAAAGGGTGCATGTTTAGATTTTTACAACTTGCTCTTCCGAAATGTGTACAAATATTTGAAAAATATTTGGAAAATAGTAAAAAAATGAAAGCAAGATCAATGCAGAGAAAACAAGCAAAAATATTCTGAAAATTGATGGATAGATAATTGGATATCTGGCATCAATGTATAAAAAAATACCTTTTAATATGATTGTAGTGATAAAAGATGTCAAGCTCCAGTGTGTTTATAGGGTGTTTTGTCAAATGCAAACATGAAGGTCCTAAGAGACGCTACCAAACAGCAGAAGCTTGGAGATCATTCAGATGGGATTTAAAAGTACTCGGCTATAAACCTCTACTTTACCAGGTGGAAAATAATAAAAACATGTATTCTCAGATATCTTTTTTTTAATTCATTTATTCAATTTTATTTAATGAATATTAAACACTCATATTTAATTTTGTTGTTGCAAAGAACAGGTTTTGTAAATGGAAATTGAAAAAAATTAATTTATAAAATGCAATCAAGCACAGAAACTGTGAAAAACTTCCTAATCATAATAGGTTCAAAACTTACTTTGCATTTTTCTAAGAATTTACCTTCATCTATTTCATTTTTTAACATGTATCTTTTTAAGTTGATGTTTAGAAATTGCATTCTTTTAAATTCTGTTTTTACTGACCACATTCTCTTCACTTTAAGCCCAATACAAACGCTCACTCCTGACGCACGCATTGACCAATAAATTGTTGACGCTACTGTTCATCCAGAATGTGATCTGTAGAAAGCAATTTAAAAAGAAAAAGTTTGTAAAAAAAAACTACACTATTTGAAAACATTTAAATATGAAAAACAGTTATTTTTTTATTTCCATTTATAAACAGTGTTCTTGCAACCATAGAACAAAAATTCACTTCATAATCATTGAACTCAAAGTTATATTTAAAGTTCTGATAACAGAAAATCATATGAAATAGTCAACTTATCATAAAAAGTAACTAAATAATTACTCTATTTTCTACCTTTTAGGAGGGTAAATTGTGATTATTTCTAGTTATTTTTTTAACTAACATGTTTTTCAGTATGAGAATATTGCAGTAATAAGTAGCTAGTTTATAGTTTATGCTTCACTGTTTCTCTTCTCTCAATTTAGCTACAATTCAGCCCTATTTTGCTGGTAAGCTCAGATAAAGTTAAGAAGATCTAAGGATTCCCGTGGACTGTGCAATAGGCTGCAGGTTGAAAAACTTCATTGCTTTAGACTAGACAATGAAAGGTAAGTTCATATTGGACAGACAAAATACAAAATATCCAATAAAAAGGCAGAGAGTTATGTGGCAACAAGCTGAACCTGCTAAAGATACACAATGATATTTTTCCACATTTGTAGAAAGTGCTGAGTGGGTAAAAAGGACAAAATGTAATTCTGAGGTGCTTTGTGCATAGCAGAAATAGGACTGCACTGCATATATCAAAGTAATCTACTGAAAGAAATATGATTGATGCAGCTTTCTTTTGGTCCCCTTAGGTCGGGGAAAAAAGCTCCCTTTGCTTCAAACATCAGAGATAAGCTTTATGCTACATTTCTTACTTATTTTTCATTGCCACAAAGAGTTGCCAAACCTTCATCTGAATCCCTGTTTGTCCCAAGTTTCCTCCTTTCACATTTTAACAAACCCACTGAAGAGTAAAGAACTTTGTTTGGTTGCTAAATCTTCAGCTTCTGTATATTGATGTTAAACTTTTGATGTAATTTAAAAATCGAATAATTCTTGATCAAAGAACTGAAAGACTTTCGTCATGATGTATTTCCATGTCTTTGAAAGTTGTTTTTTTTTCCGATAATTCAAATTACCCCTTGAATGACTCTATGACTTATATCATAAGAAAATATGAGTAGAAAAATCATCAAGTGGTTTGATAAACCTTTAGCTATTTTCTACTTTAGGAGCTACTTGTATTTAATGTTTTCACAGTGCTGTTTTTTTCTTACTGCTCAAGCTGCAGGGGCGTATTTGCTTTAAACCACCTGTTTTTCCCATCTCCTTTTCCTGTGGTTGTTTGTTTCTTTTATGCCTTGTACTGAAATAATACGGCTCCCACTGCACAACTGCGTCTATCGGTGGGAGGCTGCCTGGCCGCTGTATTTAAAAGTGAGTGAATGCAGGCCAGAGCCACCTGCCAACAAATAGCGGTTATAAAATGCACCTACTTTGATTAAAAGTTTGCCAATGAAAATCTATAAATCCTTGCTGTGTTTACCTGAACAGTGCCAGTAAACACCATATGCCACAGAACATTTGTCTTAAGAACAGCGGAGATAAATTTCCAGTGACTTGTAATGAAGATACAAATTAAGAAGAAAGTAATTACAAAGTAGAGCTGGGTTTTTTGGTTTAATTAATTATGCACTAAATGTTATGTTTTCTTGTAAAAAGAAATAAACCCTAATATTAGCATTAGTCTTGATTAGACACAGGTCATGGTATATATAAACTTTGTAAACCTTTCGCTTATTTCACATTAAAACAACAAACTTTAGTTTATTCTGTTGGGATTTAAATGCAATAGAGAAGACTTTGACCAAATAGGGTGTATTTATAAAGTGGAAGGAAAATCATTTTGTTTTGCAAACTTTGCACAAAGAAGGATTTTAAAAGCGTCGAACGCATTTCTATTCAGCCATTTTTCAACCTAAGGTTCCTTTAAAAACTACAGTGCAACAACTTACTATTAGAATCAACCTTATCAGTAAATACATTCAACTTGGTCTCAGTGAACATTAATTAGTCCTGTTAAGGCCTCAGAGCATTAAAGAGCATTAGCACACAGCATGAACACCAATGAATTCAGAAAACATGTCAAGGATAAAGATGATGTGTGAAAGTCTGGAGTGAGCCCATTGTATAATTTTAAACTTCATTTTCTATGGGTTTTAATGGAAATATATAAGATACATTTTTCTCAATATTATTCAATCAAACAAAAACTAATCTCAATAAAACAAAATTAATTTTGTATATATGGATGTTGCTAAGTGTAACTGGGTCTGTATTGTTAGTTGTATATTTTCACAAAATGTCTCAATCTTTCATTTAGTTGTCCTCTTATACTTGTCTGTCCTTGCGTTCCTCTGTGCCTGTTAAAAGGGGTCTGGTCCTCCAGCTCTTCTCTACTTTCTTCTTCTCTTGTTCAGGGTCCTCCAAGGCCATTATAAATATTAAGTTACTAATTTCCTCTGCCTTTTTGTTACCCGTTTCACTGGGGAGAGGCAAGTTTTATAATCCATTGTAATTCTCTGATTTATATTGTTAAAATGTTTATTTTTCCTTCTGTATTAACGAAAGGTGTTTGGATATTTATTATGGCTTTATAATATTTGATGCATGCTTACATTATTATTTTGTAAAGATCGGGTTGGAAAAACGGAGCACACGCTATGTGCTAATGCTAATATCTCCCGATTGACAGGTTAAATAAATGGAGACCGCCTCCAAACCCCTGACTCTGCTTTTTTGGTTTGTACGACCGCCACATAACACACAGAGCAGAAGTCCACCAGTCACATAAGCATCTTCATCCTAATCGCTCCTAAAGAGTTAGAAAGTGGTTACTTGAAGCCATCATTAAATGTACTAACTTTACACATCATGAACGTGTTTTGACAGCATATACTAAAAAATGGCTAATGTTGAATTTGGAACTTGAGCTAAGCTAACGTTAGCTTCACTGTTTATATTGAGAAAACTGAGGCTTCGGATTCATAGCTGAACAAAGACTCTTACATTTACAATCAGTTTAGCAGCAACTAAAGCATTTTTTTCTTTCATATCCAGCTTTGTGTTTATAATGTTGTCAGTTGATGACAGAGATTAGGCTGAATCTTCTTGACAAAAGGCTGCTTCAAAGGCATTGCTACTTTAATGAGATTTTATTGGATGCAATGGCAGCTCAGCATTAGCATCATGTAAAGGTCATAAGCCTTTCACTGAAATGAGAGCCTCAAGGCTGTTCAGGTTAACAGGCTTCAGATAAAAAGGGAGGCTTTTGATGACACAATAGGAGGATGTAGGAAGAATATATGGCTTCATCTTTTTGTCTTTTAAAAGAAAATTATTAAAACCCTTAAATAAAATGTTTTATTGCTCAAGTAAAAAAAAAAGACCTAGAACATTTCTTTTGAAAAATAGAGTAAGATTTCTGTCCTTGTAACTTTGCCTTTAAATTGATCTGCTTTTGACTGTATAAAAATAGTTCTAATGCAAAATTTCACCAGTACAGAGTTTTAAGGACTAAAATAGATTTAGATTGCAGTGTTCAGTGAGATAGTGAGAGTTCTGCTATCTATCAAATACAATTAATTGTAAAAATATTTGAATAAAAATAGGTTAAATTGTGAGCCTTAAAAGTTTAACTAAAATCAAAACACCTTATATAAGTATAAATGTATGAAGGTTTTTAACAATGCATATATATACTAAGTTAAATACATGCATAAACTGTACAGCTACTGTAAGAATATATAAAGGTCTGGGTATAATACTTAGTCATGAGTTAGTAGGATCAATTAATTAATTTACAACATATTTAGGATTCTTTTAAACAAAATAAATTATATTTTTAAAACAAAAAAAATGCTTAATTGATAATATACCGTAATGCATGCTTGCATTTTTCTGTTTTCTTAACCTTTATCATCTAATGTGTTAAAAGTTTCTGATTCAGGGCACATTCATGCACATTTTGAAATAAAAAGATAAAATTTAGGAATATTTGCCTTATTTGTATTTTCAAAAGTCATTTAGGAAATCAATAAAATCAATTTAGATACAAAAATCACAATTACTTTCAAAACATTTGTTCTGTATGTCAGCAGTAGAACACAAACAAGTATGAACAAAAGTTTAAAAACATTAAAGTTCTCAGTTTAGATCTTAGTTTCATTCAATCCTGTTTCACAAACATTGTGGAGGATTAGTCTCATAAAATTGTTTCTGACAGTGAACACAGAACACCATGCACACAGTCCTTATTCAAAAGAAAACAAATGATGCACCTGTCTCTGCTGAAAGTATTTGGCAAAAGCAACAAAATAAATCCCTGAACTGGACTTCTAATCCACATCAAAATAAACCCTCCAAGATGCATATAATGTGCACAGCAGTGGGGCTAAAGAACTAGAGGATATTATGAGGGTTGCCTCCCTTATCATCTTGTGTTTACAAGGAAAGAGGGACTCATTTAGTACGCTGACAGTTTAGAGGCATGGAAGCCGATTGAGCAGATAAACAGAGCTTTTCAGTCATGGGTGAAAGTTTATCCTAAAATCATTGATGAGTACTTTGCCACTTACTGTAAGTATAACAAAAGCGCTATACATGCAAACCTGGATTTGTTATTTTGTAACTTGAATTCTTTATACAACGCTGACACATTCTTTTGTCTGAAACTTAAGTCAAACAGTTTATCTTACCACTCAGAAATGTCACAAAGACTTCCAGTTGACCTTTGTGTGAGTTTTCACCATGCTGTTTGTCCCTCCGGGTTTCTTCCACTTTGGGAACAAAACCCCTGTCTTACATTCACTAAATTAGGTTTCATATTTTTTGCCTCTTGTGTGCTTTTCTGACAGATCAGTTAAACTGGAGAAGCTTTGACCTGGCCTATTAGTGACTTCCAAAGGCCTATTGCTGTAGTTTATGTCCATTATGCCTGACGTTAATGTAATTACAGAGGCGTGAGCTGAAAAGGGCACTTTGATCCTCGGGGCACATTGGCCTCATAACCACCCTGATAGTTGTCTGTCTAATGGCATAGAGAGGTTGCAAGGAGCTCATGGGTAACATGCTCTGGTGTGATGAAAGACAACTGCAGGCATGTGTTTATGGTGCAATTTGATTTATGAAGCTTTAGGCATTAGCAGACATCCAGGTAATGAATCCAGAGTGGTGATATGAAAAATGAAGTGAAATAATCCAACTTAAACAGTCCAACCTTTTGGACAAATTTTTGATTTTTTTTTTTTGATTTTTAGTGATTGGATTTTCTTTGTTTCATAATCTTATCACCCAATATGTCAAAATGCCTTCATTCATGGAACCTGATTAATTTCATCAGTGGCATAGAGTAGTATCTGAGAGAAGATCTAACTGAATGTCTTTGCACCAAGATCTGTGCCAGATTTGTTGTTATTGTGTATAACCAGATCTCAGCTCTTCTGGCTCAAGTCTACTCTCCATACATAGAACCAGATATAAAAAAGCAGCTTTTAGTACTTTATGGTCCATTAATCTAGAATAAACCCTCAGAAAAATGCTAAAGTAATGAAACCCTGAGTTGTTTTAAATCAAGACTAGCAACTTATTTAAGTATAAATCTTTAGCATGCCATGAAATTCACCTTTCTTACCTTGTTTTTCTCATATATGTTAAGTTCATGTATAGCATTTTTGACAGTCTTGTTACTAAAATGTGAGCCCTGCCTTGATTAAACCTTGGGTTTAAAGTGCCATGCTGTGAATTGCTTTAATACCTCACCTCTGCAAAAACAAGTAAAGTTTAGTCAAACTGATAGGAGCCTTTTTTAAGAATCAAGGCTTTTTTTTTTTTTTTTTTTCTAACAGTGTCCTGTCTGGCGATGTGGCAATAAGAATAATTGCCTTGA
>JAUZNJ010035832.1:0-12092 GCA_034780135.1 Jordanella pulchra
CAAACACAGCCAAGGAAACTCTCAATTAGTTTCAGAGAAATAAAATAAAGCTGCTAGAATGGCTCAGCCAATCACCTCACTTGAATCAAAAACACACCTGAGCAATGCATGCGACACAATTTCTCCATACAGGAGGCATCTTGAAGCTTCATTGCCAGCGAAGGCTTTTGTACAAAGTGTTAAATACATTCCCATAAATGTGTTAATTAATTGTGTCTAACATTTTCACACGTTACTTAATTTCTGGACATCTGTGGTTTGATTTCATTGTATGTGTGGATTGCATGGCTTGTTACTGACCTCTGGTGAAAATGTTGTGTCAAAAGCACATCTACAAATATAATGAGAAAAATGGTAGCATGTTCGGTACTTATTTTACTTGGTGTGTGGGTGTGTGTGTAGATATATAACATACTTTTAAATTTGATGTCTAATCATTTGTATTGAAAAGAAAACAACACACTTTTGGATTTTGCAACAATATAAAACATTCAAATAGCAGTTTTTTTCCCCCATATTTTGAAAACTCTCCACTCAAAATCACCCACAATACTACAAAATGTGTTTTTAATTACTACTCCAAAAACTTGAAGGGGGAGAGGCGGAAAAACGTCTCCCTGATTTATATAGTGCCATTTGCAAGTTCTTCTCACTGTCCATTCACTGAATCCATCAAGAAAACACTTCATCTCCCATTTTGGGGAGGGATGGCCAAGCCAAGGTCTGTATACCAGTGTCATTAACCTCCTTTCTGTCTGGAAAAAAATAAAACAAAAACCTGCGGCCACAGGATCACTCTGACAGATTGGACCGGAGGAAGACATATGAATATTTATATGGTAAAAGTCTAACATAACTGAATAAAGCTACCTGTTTGTCTGCAATAGAGCAACCTAAAACAAACAAACAGACCACTAGTTTCTCTTACAGATCTACTCGAAACAAAAAGAGAAATGCATACAAAAAGAACAAATCAAAGCACTCTATGAATCTAAGACACTAATATTACAGTAATTGCTAACATCTAACTAATTCAAAGACATTACTTTACGTATCCACAAACATGCTGACATGCACACTCCTCTATCCCACAGACAGAACTTGGAGGAGTCTCCAGATTAAACCAGGCTGATTAACAACTCCTGAGAGATGGTTGCCCAGCCAACATGTCTGCTGGCGCAACCAAAGCACATCACTCTGCATATCCACAATACTCTCTATAAACACGGTGACTAAGACACACAGGAACTTATTTTTCACCACAGATGAGGCACCCGCCTATTGCAGAACTGCTGACACCAACTGGCTGCTTCAGAGCTCAGGTTGGACACCAAACCATGAGACACTCCATGTGTTTCATCCCTGCATGTGTCTCATTGCTGTACAAAATGGGATCTGATTTATATTGCACCAGAGAGAGGGAAACGTGTAACAAAAGCTTCAATCTTGATGGGTGTCATTTAGAGGTCTGCCATTAAAATCACTTCTGAGAAGAAAAGTGACAAATCCAGACTAGCTGAATACAAGAGTGGAGCTGTAGAGATTTTAAAGAAAACAAACCTAAAGAAACCAGATCAAACAGTAGAAACCAATACATACCACAACAGGTGGATTGTTCCACTGCTCATAAGTACGTGCAGCATATGGGTATATGCGGTCATTGATGATCTGGAGGGTGGTTAAGCCAATAGCTTTCATAGAGCTGAAGTAGGCCTCCCAGAACCAATGGGCCTAAAAACATGGGAAACAGAACAGTAAAATGTATTAATAGGAATAATAATAATAAAACACCATTAGTTTAAAATAATCCACAAGACCCAGAAATAAGAAAGCAAGCAGAATGTGAAGTAACCAGACACTTGTTCCTGGTGCAGACAATTCTGCGGGTCCAAATGAACAAAAAACAAAATACACTCCACAGGAATCACATGAGCTCATTGGCAGTGAAATGACAAAGCAACCAGATGTTAAAAACAAACAAATTTCTGAACAGTTTTAGCCAAATTCCAGTACTATCAAAACATTTTAGACAGAGGAAGAAACACCCAGAACATTCCTGGAGGCAACAATCACTTTTTCCCCTAATGGGACTTTTGTTTTTTCCAATATTCATTTTTCCCCAATAATACATTTTGTGATAAAGGCACAACTACAGAGATACAAAGATAAATAAATAAAAGAGGCATGCAACTTCGAAAGTATTGATATAAAAACACCAATGGTCATGTAAGGCAGAGCTACCAAAACGCTGCTTCATTTAATTCAGTTGTGATGCTTTTTCTTGTTAAATTCACTGCTTTTTATTTATTTTTCTTTTGTACAGCTCTTATAGAAAATAGCACAGTGATGTCATTACTGTAAAATTCGGAGATTCCTCCTGCGCCACATGTCTGAAGAATATTTTACACCCCTGTGCAGCCTCTTGTCCTTCAACAGCTCTTTTGAAGCCCTCTGAAATCTCTCTTGTCTGTCTCTGTTTTCCTTCAGCAGATCGTTGTTTGGATAACAGACTTTCTGATGAGTGAACTCTTAACCCATATCTTAATGTTATCACATAGGGTGCTGGATTCCTCACTCGCAATTGAATACACATTTTGTCTGCAGCCAAACCAAAGGCCTCTAACATAATATCTGCGAGCTAATGAGGGTAGCTTTGGCTTTATGAAAGCTCAACGGTCGGACCAGAAGTAAAAATACAAAGAAGAAAAACAACAAAAGGACACGCGAAGAGGTAATAAAGCTTTGAACCACAATTTACCGATGGGACTGGGTTAGAAAACAAATATTTCATCTTCATATGGACAGCAGACAGCTAGAGAATAGTAATATTTCTTCCTCCTAATGCAAGCCATGCACATGTTATTAGCTAATGAGTCTGTCCTTTGTAAACATTTTGCCAGGATCTAAATCATAAAATTCTGTGCAAGGAACGAGTTGTACAAAAGCACAAAAACAGAGTTTAGTTTAACAGAGGGGGTTGAAGTGTATCTAGAAAGACTTTCTAATCTCAGGGGCCTATAAATCAACCGGTGATGAAAGTTTCTTTTCCGACCGGGAGGGGGTAGAAAGAAAACTGTGTTGGCCCCCGGGGCCCCCATCAGGATGCTCCGCCCTATCCCAGTGTCAGCAGGAATTTTTATGAGGAGAAAAAAAAAAAAAAGAGAGAACCAACACTTTCGTAGGAGAGGATAGACGCCATCACCTCATCTTCCTAGGGTTGCTTTTCACCTTATTTAAATAGAAGGCATTTTACAGAAAAATAACAATGAAAAAAAAAACATAATAAAATGCTCCAAGAACAAATATAAAGACAACTACACACAATAATAAACTGGTAACTTTTGGCAAATAATCTACAAAAAGCTTACCAATCACCTTATAATATCATGCAAAAATTAAGAAACAGAAATATTAAGAAAAATACACAGCACTACATATAGAAACTAAATAGCTTTCCTTACGTCTACTGTATCATCATTAAAGGCTGGTTCAGTTCCTCATTTATGATGCATGCCAAAAATGTATTATGAAAAAAAAAAGATATCTCATATTTGTAACTTGAGTCATCTAACATTCAACTCAAGAAAGTGAAGCTTTTATTCATTAATATTGTAAAACTTCACAACAAAACCAATATTACAGTAAACTCTATCTATACAAGTGTGATTTTGTGAACTGTTGACTTCTGAAAAGGAAAAATCTAACAAAGATCAAATTGACAAGAGCCTGAAATAGACCTATCTTAACCTTTTAAATTATTTATTCTCTTATTAAAGATTTCATGCATTTTTAAATCGTAAGTTCTAACCAATATGTAGACTTACCACAAAACTATGGACTTCTTAGCCCCCTGCTGGCAGAACTGATGTAATACATGAGCTGTATTATTCAAAGTGATTTAACATAGCCTGGGCTTGAATTTGGTTTCCTACAGTTCTCAAGCTTTACAGTCATTACCATTTAGAGATACCTTTTATCCTAAGCCTTTCTAGCATCCATTGGCAAACCTTTTAAGCCTTTGATGTTGATCAATCTTAAAATATTAATCTTACCTGATGTGACCAACACACAGACATAAAACCTTTCAGAGCAGCTGCAGGATTTTAGTTGCACATACAAAAAAAAAAAAAACTGACAAGTGCTAAATCTAGTGGCCAGAGCCAACATTGGCTTTATCGTGTTTTAAACAAGTTATCAGTGGGTTTCCTAGTGTATTTATATGAATTAATAAAATAAGGACATTAACAAAGGGAGCCAATGATATTTTCTCTGTTTGAATACATAAAAAAATGTAATAGTTTATATAATAAAGAAATTATTCTGCTGTTATTCTAACTATTTCTGCAGTTCAAAACATTAAGCTCAATAAAACTTTGATTCAATTTAATCCGTTAGAATAAATTTAAGGGATAAATCTACCTTCGGCATTTTTCTATCCGACAGCAGGCTGGCATATTTAGTAACTTGTTTTTAGTGGTTGATGCTTCAGATTAAAATCAGTTTGCTAACAATTCACTCCTGGAACAGAGGAGCACTCAACACTGTTCAGCAGCCAATACATAAACCTAGGAGATCTCTGCTGCGTCAATAGCTATGAAGTGTCCACAGCTGTTAACCCCCAGCAAAGTCAGCAACCCTCAGAGCAAAGCATGCGTTTGAGCCGCTATGCTGTAATCCAAGCCCTTCTCTGTGTCTCTGGCATAAAATGTGTGTTTGTCCAGTATAATTGGTAAATGGACAATAGTTGATACAAGGGAATAAGGAGCAGCTGAAGTAGTGTACAATTCTCAGAGCTGCTTTCACGTCTGTTTATTGAGGCTGCAGGCTGATATCAAATGAAAAGAGAGCAAGGCTTATTCACTTGAACTAAAATAAACAAGTTAAATCTTCTGAGGTGAGTGAGTAAGAGAGGAAATTTAAATGTATAAAAAGGGACGTTTTGATCCAAACTCCTGTCCATGTGCATCTACAATTACAACTGGTGAACGAGGTTTCATTTTTAGGACACAGGTGCTGCTCAGATATTATTTGCACAACTTTCATCAGATACATTTCTAATATTTAAAAGGTTATGTAAGTTGGCTGAGGGTTTTTTTTCATTTCTGTATAAAAATACTGTCACCTGTCTCTGCATTTCCTCAACTTGTCTATGAGGAATGCTCTTCAGGATGGTGTACATCTCTGATAATTTCTCTTCTGGAATAACCACAGAAGCCCTGCACAGGAAAGACAACATCAATAAAAATTAATGAAAAGTAAACACATCTACTTTTGTTTAGTTTTTTTTTTTACAAGTCAATACATTAAGCTTTTGGCTGACCTTTTCCAGTCAAGCACTTCAGAGAATGGAAGAATGTAGGAGTCAGCCAGGATGACAGGGACACAGCCAGCCTGCAGCACGTCACTGAGAGCAGCTTGTCCCAATCGAGCTCCTCGCAAAACCACACAAAAAGATGACTCCTGGGGAGACAATTAGGGATCAAACTGTGTAAGAGACAAGATTAATATATCTGGACAAAAACCCAGAGACTGGTTTAATGGACAAGTTCTTACTTTGCAAAAGATAGTAAATGCAGTTTTTAAACCAACTTTTAAGCATGTTTATTTTGACTAAACCAACTGGAAATAAATGTCTTGGGACAGTTTCCAAGAAACTTAAATATCTTTCAATTATGAGTTTTCTGAGGTCCATTACATCCATTCCATGAAGGAGAAATAAAGTGCTTGTTATGAGAGCATCAGTCATGCAGCCCTTGTACCAGGGGGTTAAACAGAAAGTCGACTTCAGCTGAGCCAACTCAATACGTTTCTATAAATCTTTGGGTGCAGCTTAGAGATTTGTAAAAAGTTGTGCATCTTGCATATCATATTGATAGAAAATAAGGCAGTTCTATAAATTCTAAAGCTTTATGGTTATTTTCTTAAATGTTTTTTTTATGTACTTTTTTTTTGCATATTTAGGTTTTTTGTTAATATGATTGTTTTATTAATCTTAGCAAAGAAAACATTTTTATGATAAAACCAAGTAACAAAGTGTGTACCTTTTTACACTCACGCCTAGAAATATAGACTAGTGACAACGAGATAAGACATAAAATGCCATCACCAAACTTTAAATTAAAGGGAAAGCTACTGCTTTATCCATCCAAAATATCCATGCCTAATAAATACTTTTTTTTTTGGGAATTTCTAAAACTTTGAAAACATTTTACACCATTATTTGATACCATAGTAATAATAAGCTGAAGGTTATTGTGTGTCCCACCTGTAGGATCTGTGGGTAATCATACACCTGCCCTTTGTAACATCGCTTTCGTGCAGAGGCAGCACCCTGGGAAAGGTTGCTACACTTGTCCAGCAGAAGCAGTGCTTCTCCGTTTTCTTCCTTCAGACGTTCCAGTTCAGCTCGGTACTCTCTGTGAATTGCTGTTTGAGAGGACAGAATGAAGTAGCGCCTCGGCCTGCGGAGAAAAAAAAAAAAAAAAAAAAGAGAAATAATGCAGATGTTACCCCAATGTGGTAAGTCAGTAGGCTGGTTACTTTGAAAAATTCTTATAGAGGTTATGGAGTTATGATCGACGCTGAAATATGCGATAGTTAGTGTTAGATATCTGCTCACCCAGGCTGTCGTTCAGGCAGCACAACGTCTGTCGAAAGAGGACTATAGACTGGGATGCTGACATCATACCCTTGTCTGTAGGTCCATGTGGAGAAACCGCCTCCTGCCAAAAGGGCTCTAAAAAACAAACAAAAAGCCCCTGACGTTTTTACAACTTTTCTAACAAGAAAGAATATTTTGGAGTTAAAGTAGGGCTAAATGACTTTATCTGAAGTTACTGATTTCACATGAAATAATAAGAAGACATTTTATATTCATGCAAATTTAAAACAACAACTTTAACCTGCAGGATGTCTGCAGGTTTTCTTGTAGACATTGACTGGAAATAAAATATTTTATTTGGAACATTCTCCCAGGTGTTAGCTACCTGTCTCTGGGCACATCCAGAGCCGTGTTGTAGTCTGGGGGACCTCCAGGTAACATGTTGAAAAGTAAATGATTCATCCCTTTGTCCCATCTATCAAAAATACAGTGAATGGAGGAAAAAAAAGAAAATCATGTGATAATGTATATCACCAGTCTGCATAGTCAAATGAAACATCTAAAAGCTGATTCTAGCATTTCATCATCACCCACAAAGTTGCTAATACAAAACAAGACAAGCGTCTATGTCAGGTTCAATTCCTGATAAAACAGGAAATTGACAATGAAATATTCTTCCAGCTGGATGAACCCTTATTGCATGAAAGGCCTACAGCTGAAGATGAAGATTTTACTGACAGTGATGGCCAAGCTCAGAGTTATAAGGACAAGGTACTTATAGGTTGTGAGGGCTGAAGTTAAATATCCTACTGACATAATAGTGAATAGTTGTATTTTGCTCTCTTTAAGCATAGAATCAATTTGTGGCTTAATAAAAGAATTGGTTTTGGTTAAGCATTAGTCAATTTATATCATAATATCACACTGTATTCTAAAATAAGTGCACACATTTTATCTTATTCTGTTTACCCTTTTTTTTACCGTTTGTACTTGATTAGTATTTTTATGAAGCTTACTGATTTTTTTTTTAATAACAGTTTTTTTTTTAAATGAGCCCTATTTGAAATTGAATATTTTAACACATAGGGGTTTTCTTCAAGGAGTAGTTGTAGAGATGTGAAGGGCTGTCAGCAGGAAGGTATGGTGAACTTAAGAGTCACTAACAAAGAAAACCAGCCATTTCAAATGTACCATTTAAATCATGCAATTTGACAAATAATAAAAAACACAAAAAATTGTCTGTAAATTATTGAAGGCATTTTTTTTTATTCAATTTTGACTTTGTGAAGAACTTTGCTTTAAGCACAAAACAATCCTGCTGCTGCCCCTTCCCCCAAAAACATAATATTCTAAGGTTGAGTTATTTACCTGGGTAGCATTGCCAGGGCCTGGGCTGTCTCTCTGACACGAAGCGAGTTCTGATTGAGCACATCAATAGATGGAACAAACAGACAGGCTCTGGTGACATCATCAGTGTAAAAGTCACTGTCTGAGATTGCACTTAGCAGGTCATTGTATTCTCGTGACAGTCCAGTGCTGCTGATGGGAACTCCGAATTCATCCACAAACCTTTGAAGAGGATAAATGTAGACCTACAAAAAGAAAAAAAAAAGTAAAGGTAAAACAAAACTAAACAAACAACCAAAAAAGTACTGAAACCAAACCATCTGACGGTTTCTAGTCACCTTGATTTTATTTTTGGGATTATATCCACATCTATACACATCAAAACAGGTGTGCATTCGACAGCTTAGGTCCCCCCTCTCTGGTATGGGGCTGGATACGGGTAATCGGATAAGAGGAGCGTCATGTACACTTCCCTTTTCAAGTGTCCATTCAGCTGAAGATTCAATGGAGTGTGGCCAAAACTGGAACATCCCAGTGGCGATTAGTCCAAGCAGCACAAGGGAGAAAAGCGCGATGTAATAGATGCGATGTTTGGTTTTCATTCGAGGGATTAGAGCAGGGCCTCGAGAGCCATACTTCCCTGAAGCATACATGATTGATGCCCCTCCGTCAGACCAACCGCTGTGAAAAAAGTAATAAATGAAAAGAAGGATCCTGTGTCCAGAAGCTTCATAAATCGACAGTATGATTAATAACCTGCTCTGCTTGATGTGGTCTAACTAGTTGCTAACAATGTACTTCTTGAACATTTTTGTAAACATGTAAATACTTTGAGTCACCATTAAAAACATACGGGAAAATTGAATAGCAAACGAAAAAAAGAGTTAATATATGTTTTTGCCACCAGATGCTCGCGAAAGCTAGCGGGTGACTGCAATAACAAATATGGAAAATATGAAGCAGAGTGAGAACTGCTTCATCTTTCTAAATGGGGTGAATACATACCAAGACGGTCAACAAAATCTCGAAATCAGTGCTCATCCATCTAAACAGTGAGAAAACTAGGGAAATAAAAACAATGCTAATTTAGCTCCAAGCTAGCGCTAACCTTTCCGGAACTTCCGGGAAATTCTTCTTTGGCTGCGAAAGATCCAGTTTAGCCAAGCAAGAGCACCCCCCACTGGTTGGAGAGTAGGATGTGAAACCTTAACTGACCTCATTTTAAAAAATGAATGAAAAATAGGCGCATATTTCACAATTTTTATTTTTCTATGTGCGGTTTAACGAAGCGGTTCGCGTATTTACATTCATAAGTGTTAAAAACTACAAGCTTTTCTATCGGTAAGTAAAACTTTGGAAAAAAAAAGTAGGTATGTGTATTTAACTATGTATAATAAAAACCAAATGGAAGAGCTTATTAATATTAAACTGCTTATAGCGGTTTTACTGTTCTGATTTAGTTTAGATTTAATTGTATTTTTTACTCAAAACAGCAGACACCTGTGCGACAATATTTAAATACGTCCATTTAAAAATGTCAATAATGGCAATGCTTCTAGGCTGAAGAGCAAATACTTCCCAACAACCAACCAGTGAACAAAGTTTAAACAATCAATTTTACGATTACGAAAAATATCTAAAAATGTTGTTAACCCATGCTAATTGTATTATTCAATTTACATAATAAAAAGTCCTGATAAATGTTTTTGCTTATCTTAATGATTCAAAGCTTTGAAGAAAAAAATTCTAACTACCCTTACTCTTCAATTCTCTTAAAACGTTGTATGCAAATTAGAGAATGCTTAGATTAATTTTACAATAAAATACTCACCTTTAATTGTCCATTTTCCCACAACACTTTCAATAATGCATTTTACTTTCATGGTGAGGGATAGGTCAGCTTTGGTAGAGAGCATATATTTCACAAAGGCTTTAATCAGTAATGTAGAAGATAAAATTAAGACGGATATGGCTGTAAATGTCATTAGTGGCCGACGCTGGGATACACAATCTATAACTGTCTTTATCTAACCAAAAACATTGCATCCAAGGTTCATCTAAAATGTTCTGCAGTACGTTCAGCTTGTACTTAAAAAGCTCAAACAATCCCTTCTGTCATTCACTCCAAATACAGCTGCACTCAGCTGCTTGAAAACCATTAACATTATTTATTTCGACTAAAGCGCACATTATTTGGAACCAAATCATTTCCTCACATCCAAGTAAACACAGCACATTTTTCTCATGTAGTGACAATAATTCATAAGGAACATGTACAGGTGCATCCCAAAAAAAAATTAAATAGTTTCTAGAAGCTAATTTATTTCAGTAATCCAGCTCAGAGCTAAAAGTGGACAAATTCATACTTTGATTTTTTTGTTAATTTTAAATAAAAAAAGCAAATGTTATTTAGTAATCTACACAAACATGGGGAAAAACTGTTGACTTGACAGTTGTACATTAAAACATTACAAGGTAGAACATTCTCATTCAAAAATTATGGACTAATGTTGCTCACACAGACTGGCGCATCTGGGATATGCTCTAACAAATGTGTTTAGCTGCTCCTTGACCAGAGACATCACAGCTATGCAGAACTAATCTTCAAATGTTACTTAGTGGTTTAGAATCTGATTTAAAAATGATTATTTTTTTGCATTTCATTTGGAAATCCATGTCATTAAGTCTGCAGGAGAGCAAACTTGTTTTATTCAAAAAAAGCACTTGAAACACAGCAAGAACTGACCAAAGGGATGATCAGAAAACTAAAACAAACAAACAAAAAATCATTAAAAACAGAATAAAAATTAATGTAAAAGTCTGGAGAAAGTGTGGAGGCCCACAAGAATAATTCATTTTTTAAGTGATAGGTTCCCACAGTCGCTGAGAATTTAAAGAGCCACGTCATCCACCGCTGTCCCTGTGTTTTGTTAATTAAATAACTAAGAACACAGTGAACATTGTGAAGCTGCTATCACAGCAGAAATTTTTAAAGCACTTCATGCGTCCCTCTGCTGAAAAGCTTTACTGAGATTTCTAACTTTTCAGAAGGACTTGGCAAATGTCCATACAGCCAAAGGAACCATTACTCGGTTTAAAGACCATTGCATCCCTTTTTGGCCAGCAACTACGCCTTTAAGAATGTATAGTGTATTATGCAGAGGAACACAGCAGACCTCAGTGCTGCATTAATACAATAATTCATGCCAAAGGAACCCTAATATAGTATATAATCTACATACAGTGCAGTACATGGAAGTTCTTTTCAGTAAATCCTTATTTCTGTTTGACAGTTTTTATTGATTTTACATAACATTATCAACTCTCTGAGGACTCAAATGTTTGGTTTTCACTTGATAAAAGATTATTTTATCAAATAATCCCCCCCCCCAGGTGTTCTGAATCTCTAAATTCAAAATTTTAATGTAGTTACTTGAATTCATTTAATAGACTTTCTGAATTATTGAAAGGCAAAAAAAAAAAAAAAAAAAGTTATGAAAGAAACTTGCGATTTTCTCCAATAGTTTATTTCATTACAGGCAGGGCAGTGAGGGAAAGGGATTAAATACATTCTCAATGTGGGGCAGGAAAGGAAGGGATGCAAACCAGATAAACATGGACAAGACAGAGTTGAATCATTTCTTTTTCAATATAGATGAATTTGTAAATCTGCCAATAGCTTAAATAAATAGCTTCCTTTTCTTCTACATGTGAGTATTGATCTTTTCAAGAATTCTTATTGTTATATAGTTGTTCTCTAAACGACTCTATTGGAATTCATCTTACAGATATCTGCACAAATAAGTACACGTAAAAGACAGTGCTGTACAAATCACAATGGAGAAAAAAAAAAAAAGGTATTTTTTTTATTGGCAGAGTTTAGCGTTTGATCAACTTCAAGCAAAGCTACTGCAAGTAGGAACGGTCCGACAGTGTGTCTAAAAACCAATTTGACCAGTGTGCAGTAAGTAACCACAGCAGATATTGTTCCCATAACAGAAGCTGTGCAAATGGTTAGTGAGACTCTTGATAGTGGCGTCAAATGTCGCTCTCCAGCAGGCCTAATCGCTTGGATGAATTTGGGAAGGAAATAATAAAAACAAACAAAGCATGCCATGGCAAAATGTTACATATTATTCAGGCG
>JAUZNJ010035834.1:0-12091 GCA_034780135.1 Jordanella pulchra
TCTTATCTACTTTGACATTATGTGACATGTGAATTTCTCCGCTGTGAGATCAATAAAACTCATCTAATCTAATCTAAGTTTATAAATTAATATTTAGGTTAATTGAGAGTTCTAGAGTTGTTTTTTCATTTTAATCACATCCTTAATTTTTTCATTTTCTGTCCTGGGAACAGAGAAGTTTCCCATCATCCCTCCATGTAATTATTTCTGTAGACATAAGGACCTTAGATAGTGAGGAAATCCCCAGACTAACTGTAATGCACCATTTAGATCAGCAGGTTCCTGTTTCTCTTTTTTTATTCTACTTTTTGTTGTAAGTAGTTGTATAGGTGGTAATTGCTAACTAATTATGAAAACAGCCTTTCAGAGTGTTTATCGACCTTTCTTTCCTCTCATATTAAAACAAATAACTAAAAACACAAACTAAGTCTAGATTTGAGCCAACAGCTCCTTTGGAATCAAGTCTGAAGGTTTACATCATCCTGACTCTGTAGCAACACAGTGAGTCACTGCAGGAAGGAAGAATAGTGAGGCTCTCTAGCTGTAACCGGTAGAACGAATGCAGAAGAGACTGGAGATGAACCCAGAGAGGGACGGACACCGCTGAGCGAAAGGAAGGAGGGGTTTCAGCAGCGGATCCCAGAGTGGAAACAGTCAGGATCTCTCCTGAAGCTTTGACTCACAGTGAGACATAAACAAAGAGAGATTCAAACCTCTATTCGTTCAACAGTTCTGGCCTGATGGGAACATTAAAAGTTGATTTAATAGGTTTCAAGCATGAATGAAGATTTTCCTGGTTCTCAGGAATTTAGACTGGTTTAAACCAGTCTGCTCTCACTTCTTTTCTATCACTAAATAGATTCATTTCTCAGCATGTTTGGGAAATCATGCCTCCGTTAAAAGTGGGAGAGTCTGTTTTATCAAAGCAGATAAACTATCAGCCTCAGACAGCATGAAAGGAAAGAAACCAGTCACATGTTTAACATAGTTCAGCTTCTGAAGGTCAAACATCTGATCTTCATTTTCATAAACAACCTTTTAATTGGGCCTTTGTTCTGTCGTCATTTATGAGGTATAAAAAAAATGTAAAACTGCTCGGTTTTGGTTGAAAACCGTCTGACATTCAGCACTTGAGCATCAATGTTTAATATTTTTATTTTAAACTATAAGAAGAGTTGGATAGCATCTGCAGCTCGATCATTTTCAATTGAAATATTTGCCAGGTTGAAATCTTTATAATTATTAAAGGTGTTATTTTTAACACTTGCTTCACTTGACCTTTTCCACACACAGGGCGATAAAACTATTTAAGTTATGAGGGAACACCTAGGGGCGGGGCCAGGCGGAGGTCCTTTCAGGTGGAGGAGTCAGACACCTGCTCAGTAAACTGTCATTCAAATCTCTGCTCTTTCCCACGCCTCCTTTCTCACAGCGACACCAAATCAGTAACCAGCGCGATTCACATGGAAACCAAAGCAACATACCTGAGGCGTGAATGGAGGACTGCGGTACATAGTGTTTGAGGTGTAACAAAGGAAGGCGCCGCATGATGTCACTCAGAGCAACAAACCTGAACATTAACATAAGATAAGAGTTTCCTTTCCTTCATAACTGTAACAATGAAATCATATTTGTTAATTAATCATCTTCCGGCTACAAACCATGTTTGATGTTCTTGTTTTATCAGCAAAACGTTTTATTGAAATGTAAATGTGCCATCATTAAGAGATTTTGTCAAAGGGGGGGGTGAAGAGGTGGCATGGTGGATTGAAATCGGTTGCCCAGTACAATAAACAAAACTAATAAAAATAATGAGACTTTAAAAATTGTAGTTTTGTGAGAGGAGATTTATGACGACAGTTTGTTATATTCAGCTGTCAAAACATTGGCTGGAGGGGAGCAAAATGTTTTCTTATATTTCAAACCAAAAAAGGTTTGGGAACCAATGGTGTCTGAGAACCTTAACTCTTTATCAGCTGTGGCGTTTAAGGGACGAGAACCAGAAACTCCAGAATATTTTCTAGTGATTCTTTGTTGTTTGAGGTTTAATTTTTACAATAATATAGTATAATAATAAACAATAAGAAAATCAGAATCAGAATAGGGTTTATTGCCATTGTTAGTGAAGGAGTTCACAAACTAGGAATTTTTTATGGTTCAATCGTGCAACATAAAACAGATAATGAACATATAATGAAACATAACACATAATATAGGATAAATAAAATAATAAAAATATCTAAAATATCTCTAAAAATGATATTTTTCATATTTAACAGTTAAAGCTTTTGCCAAGACTGTCATATATTTAAGCAAATAAACAGTAAAGAAAAGGGATAGATATCTACATAAATTCACAACATTTTATCAATTGGTCCTAATATTGAATAAACTTAAGGGATTAGGAGCTTTTTTTAGCCACAGGTCCATCAGAGTGCAGCACAGAGACACAGAGGACCAGTGGAGTCTGATCCATCTCAGCAACAATCCCAACCTAACTCCACTTGGATGGTCTGACTGGTTTTAATGACTTTACAAAGGCCCAGCAGGGGGTTGCCTGCCTCAGTGGGGTCTCACCTGTTACCTACACCCACTCAACATGAACACTACTTCTATACAACTACTCAGCCACACATATTCAAAGTGTTTTTAGCTCATGTTGGATTCTGGCTTCAGTCTCACTATCAGGAAACTTTCTGCTCCAGATGAAACACCACAAACACAAAAGCAACAGATCCAACCTCCCAGTGAGTTAAGATCTGAACTCTGACCCCACAATATAATGTCCATGTCAGTAAACACACCCCATGGGTATAATACTGTCACTATTTGAAGTCTTTACACGCCCACAGTCAGATAGCAGCTGCTGTTAACATTCACAAAGAGCCACGCAGTCAGTTTCTGACTCATTTCATCACTAAAGCCGTAGAAACACACCCTGGAAACGCAAAGAATTCACTTTGATCGGATGAAAGATGAACCCCTCCACTGTGATGAAACCACGTTAGGTCATAAAGATGACTGACAGACTTCTGCATTTCACTTCCTTCACTTTTTTTTACTTTAACATCCTTTTACTGATCTCAACCATCAGAGGGATTAAAATTTAAATTCATCTTGATATTAAAACTTTTAGCTTTATTCCACTGAGAATAGAAAAAGGAAAATGTATATTAGCAGTAAAAACCACTGATTTAGCCGTTTATTTTTTTAAACAATGAATTATTTAACTCTACATCAGACAGTCTAACATAGAAACTAATTTTTTATGATCAGCTACGGCTCGATATGACCAGCTTTAAAGTGTTTGTCTGATTCTGGAGCACAGGATGTTTCCGTCAGCATGTAGAAACTAACCTTCCTGACAAACTAGCTGCGGTCTGATTAAACTCTCCTTCAGCCCAGAGAGAACATACAGTAAACCTCCAGAGGAATGGCAGGAATGTTGGCACGTTCACAGAGACAGTTACACTTGTGGTGCAACACAAACTCATACCTTCAATTTCAAATCTGGGCTTTTGAAATTACAATGAAACTAGAGGTGATTTTTAGCGATTACTCTGCAGTGATGCAATTCAGCTCTGTGGAAAGTTACAGGGATGAAGTTCAACAGTTTAAAACCCCTACAGGCAGAAGTCTACATTATTTTATCCAACCTCACCTCAATTCATGAGAGAAGCACTAAGAATTAGTCAGTCCAGTGAAGATAGAAAGCCTTCATCTTTATTATAGCCTCTTATTTCGAGCTGTCTTCAGGCTTGTAGCTCATTGTAGTTATATTCATCCGTTATTTACAAAACACAGAAAAAGGAAAAGTGTGTGATGCTGTACGCTAAACTGTGAGCTGAAAATGGCAGAAACAAGCAGAAGTTGAAAGCAGAACCTGCTAAATAGTATGAAATAGAAGAAAACTAAACGTTTAATTTCTTTCATGAAACACAGCAGAAGCAGGCTGAAGCCAAAAGGAGAAATATTGTGGACGTGATGAATTAGCAGAGAACAGAAAAGCTTAATGCCTGTCTGGAAAGAGAAGAATCAACCCAAAGTTGATCAATTAGAAAATAAATTGGCATAAAAAATTTGAATCTTATGTGGTTGAAGATAAAAATGAGTAGTTTAACAATGGAGACTAAAATGTTGAAGGATATGCATTGAATGAGGAGCTTAGTGTTAAATCGTTTGTTGAAATGTCAGGAATCAGCAGAACAGTTGAAATTAATTCATGTGTGTTGATCAACATACAGAAAGCGAGAGAAAGCTAATACCGATTTAAAAAGTTGAAGTGAGCTTAGTAATTGTTGAAATGTAGAAAATGGAAAAGTTTAACAAGGACTGGAAAAGCACAAAGCATAAAATCTACAACCAAATTACATAAAATGATGAAACACACAAGATAACTTAAGAAATAATGAAATCATTTTTCAACCACAGGAATCAACAGGCTTTGATGAACAAATATACCAACTCTAGAATGATAATAAACTGCAACAATTAATAATTCTTATTTATGATCTTGGGTGGGATTACTTCTTTGACTAACCTCGTGCTCATTGGTACAACTTAGGTTAATTTAAGGTATTCCATCAATAGTGTAAAATGAAAATATACAGGAGCAGCCAGCAATATTCTGTGATCCAATAATCAGCACTTGCTTTCTGTCCCAAATGTTCACACCATACTTTGGAGGGGTGGGGGGCTGCACTGCAACATGGCACACAAACATCCTGCAGCCTGACAGCTTGATATCTGTAAGTGGGTATAAAGCTAGACGGATGTTTGCTGAATTCTTTGTTGATCTACCCGTGTTTGGGCAAGCTTCAGAAAGGCCATTTTCAGACCTTTCTAAATATGTCCAAATTTATTCAACTCTGGACTGTGCTGTAACATAGCTTTGGGGTTTTGAGCTGCTCCTCAATGAACCAGAAGACACACGTCTTCAATCTATGCAACTTCATTAAACAGACCTCTGGTTTTGAAGGAGCAGTACGACATTATTCCCCTTTGTCTAAAGTATTGTAACTAACCTTTTAGCTTAGAGGATTACAGAAATCTACTTAATTACATACAATAATACAATTCAAATGAATAAGTCCAAAATAAATTAACCTAAATTTCAATGAGTTCTTAAGCCCTGCTTGCACCACATTCCTTCTCAAACACATACTGAAAATAAAACTTTGAATATCTTACTTTGTAGATGCATCAACACAATGATTTTTTAACTAAATGGTATTTTGTCCTTTTATTCAATAAAACGGACTGAATCTCTATATTGTGTTTTTTGGTTCTAGGCAAACAGTTTCACACCACAGTAACATTCAAACAGTTGCACTCACTAATGCTCACATTCATGCACTGATATGCAGATTATTAAGCAACTTAGCTAACCCTAAGTCTCCTTGCACAGGAGCATATCCACACATGACACGCCGAAGCTGGAGCCCAGAGTCTTCAGGTCACAGACAAAATCTCTACCTACTTATTCAAGTTACCTGCAGTATGGAAGGTCAATTATTTTATCACCCAGAGGAAAACAAACTAGCATTACAGTTGTAAATCTTAATATTGAATGTGAAGTTACAATGATGTACGACCCCGATCTTCTCCTAATCATTATAAATCTCTACATATACAATTGTGTATTGATACTAGTCGTTAGAGAGTTCTGCTATAAAACCCTATTCTGCAACAGTGAGAATATTAAAAGGCAAAACCTGCTTGGAATGTGAAATTTTAACAATTGGATGAGATTTTGCTAATGAATTTCTTTATTTTCAGAAAGATGATGAAAAGTCTTTCAGAAATTACTTACATCACTTCTGTTAAACAATAACTTACAGAGCATACAAGAAGCAGTATAGTAAAAACTAGAAAAATGTAGTGTGAAAGCTGTAATATGGAGACCATGTTATGAATTAGCTGCAAAAGAAAAGCCTAATGCCTGTCCAGAAATAGAGCAGAATCAGACAAAGTTGATTATATGGTCTCAAATGCACCGTTCATCAAGTCAGTCTAGTCTTAACCTGATGACTTGATGAGTCTGATGCTGCTACTGCTTGGGTGGAAAGAAAACCAGCAGCCGGTGGTCTCAAACGGTGCATTTGAGACCATATAATCAACTTTGTCTGATTCTTCTCTCTTTCTGGACAGGCATTAGGCTTTTCTTTTGCAGCTAATTCATAACATGGTCTCCATATTACAGCTTTCACACTACATTTTTCTAGTTTTTACTATACTGCTTCTTGTATGCTCTGTAAGTTATTGTTTAACAGAAGTGATGTAAGTAATTTCTGAAAGACTTTTCATCATCTTTCTGAAAATAAAGAAATTCATTAGCAAAATCTCATCCAATTGTTAAAATTTCACATTCCAAGCAGGTTTTGCCTTTTAATATTCTCACTGTTGCAGAATAGGGTTTTATAGCAGAACTCTCTAACGACTAGTATCAATACACAATTGTATATGTAGAGATTTATAATGATTAGGAGAAGATCGGGGTCGTACATCATTGTAACTTCACATTCAATATTAAGATTTACAACTGTAATGCTAGTTTGTTTTCCTCTGGGTGATAAAATAATTGACCTTCCATACTGCAGGTAACTTGAATAAGTAGGTAGAGATTTTGTCTGTGACCTGAAGACTCTGGGCTCCAGCTTCGGCGTGTCATGTGTGGATATGCTCCTGTGCAAGGAGACTTAGGGTTAGCTAAGTTGCTTAATAATCTGCATATCAGTGCATGAATGTGAGCATTAGTGAGTGCAACTGTTTGAATGTTACTGTGGTGTGAAACTGTTTGCCTAGAACCAAAAAACACAATATAGAGATTCAGTCCGTTTTATTGAATAAAAGGACAAAATACCATTTAGTTAAAAAATCATTGTGTTGATGCATCTACAAAGTAAGATATTCAAAGTTTTATTTTCAGTATGTGTTTGAGAAGGAATGTGGTGCAAGCAGGGCTTAAGAACTCATTGAAATTTAGGTTAATTTATTTTGGACTTATTCATTTGAATTGTATTATTGTATGTAATTAAGTAGATTTCTGTAATCCTCTAAGCTAAAAGGTTAGTTACAATACTTTAGACAAAGGGGAATAATGTCGTACTGCTCCTTCAAAACCAGAGGTCTGTTTAATGAAGTTGCATAGATTGAAGACGTGTGTCTTCTGGTTCATTGAGGAGCAGCTCAAAACCCCAAAGCTATGTTACAGCACAGTCCAGAGTTGAATAAATTTGGACATATTTAGAAAGGTCTGAAAATGGCCTTTCTGAAGCTTGCCCAAACACGGGTAGATCAACAAAGAATTCAGCAAACATCCGTCTAGCTTTATACCCACTTACAGATATCAAGCTGTCAGGCTGCAGGATGTTTGTGTGCCATGTTGCAGTGCAGCCCCCCACCCCTCCAAAGTATGGTGTGAACATTTGGGACAGAAAGCAAGTGCTGATTATTGGATCACAGAATATTGCTGGCTGCTCCTGTATATTTTCATTTTACACTATTGATGGAATACCTTAAATTAACCTAAGTTGTACCAATGAGCACGAGGTTAGTCAAAGAAGTAATCCCACCCAAGATCATAAATAAGAATTATTAATTGTTGCAGTTTATTATCATTCTAGAGTTGGTATATTTGTTCATCAAAGCCTGTTGATTCCTGTGGTTGAAAAATGATTTCATTATTTCTTAAGTTATCTTGTGTGTTTCATCATTTTATGTAATTTGGTTGTAGATTTTATGCTTTGTGCTTTTCCAGTCCTTGTTAAACTTTTCCATTTTCTACATTTCAACAATTACTAAGCTCACTTCAACTTTTTAAATCGGTATTAGCTTTCTCTCGCTTTCTGTATGTTGATCAACACACATGAATTAATTTCAACTGTTCTGCTGATTCCTGACATTTCAACAAACGATTTAACACTAAGCTCCTCATTCAATGCATATCCTTCAACATTTTAGTCTCCATTGTTAAACTACTCATTTTTATCTTCAACCACATAAGATTCAAATTTTTTATGCCAATTTATTTTCTAATTGATCAACTTTGGGTTGATTCTTCTCTTTCCAGACAGGCATTAAGCTTTTCTGTTCTCTGCTAATTCATCACGTCCACAATATTTCTCCTTTTGGCTTCAGCCTGCTTCTGCTGTGTTTCATGAAAGAAATTAAACGTTTAGTTTTCTTCTATTTCATACTATTTAGCAGGTTCTGCTTTCAACTTCTGCTTGTTTCTGCCATTTTCAGCTCACAGTTTAGCGTACAGCATCACACACTTTTCCTTTTTCTGTGTTTTGTAAATAACGGATGAATATAACTACAATGAGCTACAAGCCTGAAGACAGCTCGAAATAAGAGGCTATAATAAAGATGAAGGCTTTCTATCTTCACTGGACTGACTAATTCTTAGTGCTTCTCTCATGAATTGAGGTGAGGTTGGATAAAATAATGTAGACTTCTGCCTGTAGGGGTTTTAAACTGTTGAACTTCATCCCTGTAACTTTCCACAGAGCTGAATTGCATCACTGCAGAGTAATCGCTAAAAATCACCTCTAGTTTCATTGTAATTTCAAAAGCCCAGATTTGAAATTGAAGGTATGAGTTTGTGTTGCACCACAAGTGTAACTGTCTCTGTGAACGTGCCAACATTCCTGCCATTCCTCTGGAGGTTTACTGTATGTTCTCTCTGGGCTGAAGGAGAGTTTAATCAGACCGCAGCTAGTTTGTCAGGAAGGTTAGTTTCTACATGCTGACGGAAACATCCTGTGCTCCAGAATCAGACAAACACTTTAAAGCTGGTCATATCGAGCCGTAGCTGATCATAAAAAATTAGTTTCTATGTTAGACTGTCTGATGTAGAGTTAAATAATTCATTGTTTAAAAAAATAAACGGCTAAATCAGTGGTTTTTACTGCTAATATACATTTTCCTTTTTCTATTCTCAGTGGAATAAAGCTAAAAGTTTTAATATCAAGATGAATTTAAATTTTAATCCCTCTGATGGTTGAGATCAGTAAAAGGATGTTAAAGTAAAAAAAAGTGAAGGAAGTGAAATGCAGAAGTCTGTCAGTCATCTTTATGACCTAACGTGGTTTCATCACAGTGGAGGGGTTCATCTTTCATCCGATCAAAGTGAATTCTTTGCGTTTCCAGGGTGTGTTTCTACGGCTTTAGTGATGAAATGAGTCAGAAACTGACTGCGTGGCTCTTTGTGAATGTTAACAGCAGCTGCTATCTGACTGTGGGCGTGTAAAGACTTCAAATAGTGACAGTATTATACCCATGGGGTGTGTTTACTGACATGGACATTATATTGTGGGGTCAGAGTTCAGATCTTAACTCACTGGGAGGTTGGATCTGTTGCTTTTGTGTTTGTGGTGTTTCATCTGGAGCAGAAAGTTTCCTGATAGTGAGACTGAAGCCAGAATCCAACATGAGCTAAAAACACTTTGAATATGTGTGGCTGAGTAGTTGTATAGAAGTAGTGTTCATGTTGAGTGGGTGTAGGTAACAGGTGAGACCCCACTGAGGCAGGCAACCCCCTGCTGGGCCTTTGTAAAGTCATTAAAACCAGTCAGACCATCCAAGTGGAGTTAGGTTGGGATTGTTGCTGAGATGGATCAGACTCCACTGGTCCTCTGTGTCTCTGTGCTGCACTCTGATGGACCTGTGGCTAAAAAAAGCTCCTAATCCCTTAAGTTTATTCAATATTAGGACCAATTGATAAAATGTTGTGAATTTATGTAGATATCTATCCCTTTTCTTTACTGTTTATTTGCTTAAATATATGACAGTCTTGGCAAAAGCTTTAACTGTTAAATATGAAAAATATCATTTTTAGAGATATTTTAGATATTTTTATTATTTTATTTATCCTATATTATGTGTTATGTTTCATTATATGTTCATTATCTGTTTTATGTTGCACGATTGAACCATAAAAAATTCCTAGTTTGTGAACTCCTTCACTAACAATGGCAATAAACCCTATTCTGATTCTGATTTTCTTATTGTTTATTATTATACTATATTATTGTAAAAATTAAACCTCAAACAACAAAGAATCACTAGAAAATATTCTGGAGTTTCTGGTTCTCGTCCCTTAAACGCCACAGCTGATAAAGAGTTAAGGTTCTCAGACACCATTGGTTCCCAAACCTTTTTTGGTTTGAAATATAAGAAAACATTTTGCTCCCCTCCAGCCAATGTTTTGACAGCTGAATATAACAAACTGTCGTCATAAATCTCCTCTCACAAAACTACAATTTTTAAAGTCTCATTATTTTTATTAGTTTTGTTTATTGTACTGGGCAACCGATTTCAATCCACCATGCCACCTCTTCACCCCCCCCTTTGACAAAATCTCTTAATGATGGCACATTTACATTTCAATAAAACGTTTTGCTGATAAAACAAGAACATCAAACATGGTTTGTAGCCGGAAGATGATTAATTAACAAATATGATTTCATTGTTACAGTTATGAAGGAAAGGAAACTCTTATCTTATGTTAATGTTCAGGTTTGTTGCTCTGAGTGACATCATGCGGCGCCTTCCTTTGTTACACCTCAAACACTATGTACCGCAGTCCTCCATTCACGCCTCAGGTATGTTGCTTTGGTTTCCATGTGAATCGCGCTGGTTACTGATTTGGTGTCGCTGTGAGAAAGGAGGCGTGGGAAAGAGCAGAGATTTGAATGACAGTTTACTGAGCAGGTGTCTGACTCCTCCACCTGAAAGGACCTCCGCCTGGCCCCGCCCCTAGGTGTTCCCTCATAACTTAAATAGTTTTATCGCCCTGTGTGTGGAAAAGGTCAAGTGAAGCAAGTGTTAAAAATAACACCTTTAATAATTATAAAGATTTCAACCTGGCAAATATTTCAATTGAAAATGATCGAGCTGCAGATGCTATCCAACTCTTCTTATAGTTTAAAATAAAAATATTAAACATTGATGCTCAAGTGCTGAATGTCAGACGGTTTTCAACCAAAACCGAGCAGTTTTACATTTTTTTTATACCTCATAAATGACGACAGAACAAAGGCCCAATTAAAAGGTTGTTTATGAAAATGAAGATCAGATGTTTGACCTTCAGAAGCTGAACTATGTTAAACATGTGACTGGTTTCTTTCCTTTCATGCTGTCTGAGGCTGATAGTTTATCTGCTTTGATAAAACAGACTCTCCCACTTTTAACGGAGGCATGATTTCCCAAACATGCTGAGAAATGAATCTATTTAGTGATAGAAAAGAAGTGAGAGCAGACTGGTTTAAACCAGTCTAAATTCCTGAGAACCAGGAAAATCTTCATTCATGCTTGAAACCTATTAAATCAACTTTTAATGTTCCCATCAGGCCAGAACTGTTGAACGAATAGAGGTTTGAATCTCTCTTTGTTTATGTCTCACTGTGAGTCAAAGCTTCAGGAGAGATCCTGACTGTTTCCACTCTGGGATCCGCTGCTGAAACCCCTCCTTCCTTTCGCTCAGCGGTGTCCGTCCCTCTCTGGGTTCATCTCCAGTCTCTTCTGCATTCGTTCTACCGGTTACAGCTAGAGAGCCTCACTATTCTTCCTTCCTGCAGTGACTCACTGTGTTGCTACAGAGTCAGGATGATGTAAACCTTCAGACTTGATTCCAAAGGAGCTGTTGGCTCAAATCTAGACTTAGTTTGTGTTTTTAGTTATTTGTTTTAATATGAGAGGAAAGAAAGGTCGATAAACACTCTGAAAGGCTGTTTTCATAATTAGTTAGCAATTACCACCTATACAACTACTTACAACAAAAAGTAGAATAAAAAAAGAGAAACAGGAACCTGCTGATCTAAATGGTGCATTACAGTTAGTCTGGGGATTTCCTCACTATCTAAGGTCCTTATGTCTACAGAAATAATTACATGGAGGGATGATGGGAAACTTCTCTGTTCCCAGGACAGAAAATGAAAAAATTAAGGATGTGATTAAAATGAAAAAACAACTCTAGAACTCTCAATTAACCTAAATATTAATTTATAAACTTAGATTAGATTAGATGAGTTTTATTGATCTCACAGCGGAGAAATTCACATGTCACATAATGTCAAAGTAGATAAGA
>JAUZNJ010035835.1:0-12091 GCA_034780135.1 Jordanella pulchra
ACGCACCATCCGCCTGGTTACACACGCTGGTGGCAGCATCATGCTTTGGGAATGCTTTTCATCAGAAGCTACATTAAAGTTGGTCATAGTTCATGGAGATAAATGGAGGGAAAAATGTTGTAAGTGGCGAAAGACTTGAAGCGTGGGCTCAACTAACAGCCAGTGGGATGTTTAGATCGGTACATATTTACGCATTAAAATGACCCGCAAATTGATTTAACATTTCCCAGATTTGAGAATTGTAACATATGTCCTTTACACTAAAATAGAAAAGTCCTTAATATGTCTATTTAAGCTTACACGCTTTTTTTTTTTTTATATATATATATAAAAAAGGGCAAAAATTGTTGAGCGTGTTATCCCAAAAGTCTGTTAGTAATACACTGAAAGCTAATCTGACAGTGTCCAGATAAGCTGAATATGATGCACACCACACTTTTAAGATTTTCTCTGCATTTAAAAAAAAAACTTTGCATCCTCTTCTTCCACTTGACATTAATTCTCTACTTTATGTTTTTTCTATATGACTTCCATTAACACTGAAGTTTGTATAACTGAAATTAAAGAAGTAAAAAAATTCAAGCGGTTCAAATACATCTCCAGGGATCTGTATCAAATAAATGTTGACAGAAGATTTGTAGCAGATTGTGATTCCTGATCCTGATTTGTCTTTTTTTGTGGGGGATGATAATCGTTTGCAGGGGGATTTGCGGAGAATGTGGTCGGAGCCTTTTCACGCCAAGGCCAGCAGCTCTCGCTTTCTGGAGGTATGATGCAACCTGAGGACGAAGAACCAGCGCAGGGACGACTGCTGATCCTTTCCTCTTTATTAGAGGAAAGGAAAGAGGGCACACTGACCATGAGGCCATGTTGTCATCACTTCATGCTTTCCACCAATCTGTGAAGAAAAAAAAAATCCCTCAGAAAGGACACCAGTGTGTGGATCACAACACCCAGACACCAATCATCTTTGCTCCCTACGTCCTTTTCTTGTTTTATCTCCGGTTCCTCTTTGCTGTTTCTTTCCTGTCCATTACAGCACATCCTGCCTATGCTGTTTTGTGCTTCCCTCCTCTTTGTCTCCTTTTTTTTTTTTTCCCCACCGCCCCTCCTTCTGCACGGCCCATCTCATATTTCCCACCTCCCCTCTCTTCTGTCCTTTTGTTATTCTTTCTGGATTCCTTTCTCTCTGATGAACTTAATGGACCACCCCTCACCCCACCTCCGTTTTTGTGGACTTACAGTTGTGAGACATGGCTGGGATTTATATGTATTTTTTTAGCATTGTCGTGGTCATTATAATTAATGTTAATATAACCGAAGAACTTTAACAAGCGAAGAAGAGTTGGAGTGTTGCAGTGGCACAAGAACAGCAACACAGTCCAGAGTCCTCCTTCTTCTTCAGGCTGCCTGTTTCATCCTCTCCCTGATGACCCCCCCCCCCCAACCTGGTGCTCCTGTCCTCTTACTACACCCCCAGTGTGTTCCCATCCCACCCTTCGCCCTCCATCTTCTGTTCATCTGCTGTCCTTACCCCAACAGATAACTATGTATTTTATTTAGAAAAGTTTTATTCTTTGCATATACAGAAAGGATGCATTAAAATTGTTAAGCCACCTCCCCGCCGCCAGCATTGGGAGTCGAAGGGGGTTGCTTTTATTTGTATATATGTGTACACATGTATTTGCAGTATCATGAGTTTCTATTTGTGTTTGAGAGCATGTTGAGAAAGAGCGGTAAACTGTTGTCTAACGGCAGCCTGGTTTTTACTGATTGGTGAAGCGAGGATCCAGCTTTGTGCAATAGAAAACATCATGGAAATAAATTCAAATTTAGACGACAGTTTCCTGCTCTAATCTTATAAAGTGAGTGCTTGAGTGAGTGAGTGCAGAACACATGAGCAAGCGGTTATTTTACTCTGTTTTTAATTTGGAATCATGTTTAAAATGACGACAGTAGTCGGGTTTGCATTGAGCTGTGTGTTGGATCAAAGGGTTTCAAGCACATGAAACACATGTAAATGGTTTATCTTGTAAAAACAGGAAAAAAAAATATGTAAGAAAAAAAAAATGTAGAAACTCCACAGAGGTCATTTTTCTTTTCAGTTTTCTGCAGACAGCAGAATTGTAAACAGTGTTTTTGTTTGTTTTTTGTTTTTTTTTTCTTCCAAATAAATGAATGTTCAATAAGTTTCCCAGTCTAATTTACTCTGACTCATACATCACTCTGCAGTGCTGACAGTTATAACTCATCTCTAATAGCTGGGATTTTGCAAATGCACATCAGGAAACTCGCATTTTTATAAATGTCAGTTTTCAGTTGACTTCATAGATGTTTAAGGTTGTGTTTGCTAGATTTAAGCATGTGTTCAAACCTTTGGAAGGGAGTTATGCCCTTCAGAGATCAAACATAGTTCTCCCTGGATTTTTTTTCTTTCTTGATTCGTACTGGTCTCAATCATCACTAATGCGTCACTATGAGGTCACTTCTGAATGCTTACCATTAGGTTCACCCCAAACACATCTGGAGTATCTGTTGCTAGAAGGCATGACATTAGTTTTATCTGATTGGTTAGTAAAACTCCACTATGAGTTTATGTCTTAAACGTTTACATTTGTGATGGTAGGACAGACATGGCTTTTCATTTTTTTGTCAAACCAGCTGACATGTAAAGAGTGTCTAATTGTTGCTATGGAGACCCTGAGATGCTCCCCTTAGCTTCAGCTCTCCCTTAGCAGGCTTTTGAGATTTAACTTTTTCTTCCCTGAAATATAATAAAATCTGCCGTGTGACATTATATTTTTACCCCCGGAAACCAAGTTCCTAGACTTGCTGATTAAGTTGAATTTAAAAAAAAAAGATATATTCTGTTAGATATGTAATTCAGCCATCAAATTGGAAGATTTTATTTTTCTCCTTTTTTGATTTAATGCTACTTCAATTCAAAAAGAAAAAGAATGGTTAACTTAAAGGTTTTCATACCAGTCTTTCCCCCCCAAAGTGTGTGGACAACTGGCTTTCATTTTGTTGTTTCATTTGTGCTATCTGTCTGCATGTTAGGAGAACAGATGTACAGTGTAATATTATCCTGGATTTGAGCCTTTGGACTGAACTTTTGGACTTTCAACAGTTGTTGCAGGTGGGAAAGACCAATAACTGGTGAGCTTGGACTTTTAACCTAAAGGCTGAAGATTGAAGAGTCAAGTTTTGGACATGCAAAGAGCCTCACCACTTATGGACATTGGAAGAGAATATATAGATTTATATTCATATATACTAATGTTTGTCTATGTGTGTGAGTATACATATATAAATACCAAATAATCATGTTGATAATGTTTTTATAGAGGATTTGGGTTTTTTTAGCCCCTGGTTTGTATTTTCTTTTCTCTCAGAACTTGTTTAGTTTCCCCTTCCAGCATAGGACTTTATCTCGATTTTACTCTGGTTTTAAGGAGTGGATTCTGTATAGAAGAAAGACGAAAAAATAAGAACTATAATGTTCCATGAAATCTCAAATGGCTAATATATTTCTGGCCCCAACATCTCCTCCTCCTACTTGTTCAGGATTCTGCTGTAAATAAACTTGTGACTAACCATAACAGTAAAGTGTCTCTTTTTTGAGTTTATTAAAGATATTTAAAAACTACAAGGGTTGACTCTAATTTTTTTCTTATTCATTTAAAAATAGAGAATTTACATTAAACAATTGTCAATTTCAGTTTTATCATGTGGTATTGAAAATTAGAGAAAATTGCACTCTTAATTGTTTTACTATTTCAACTTAGTCAAAAATTGTAAAAGTGGGTTGGCTGACATGCTGAAGTAGAGAGACACCCGTTGCTGCCAAAACAGATCCATGCATGGGAGCTAGAAGTAAGCAGTGTTTCCCACAACAGTTACAATAAAGTCCTGTGTTATTGACCTCTGGAAAATAAAGCTTTCAAGGTCATGAAAACAATAAAACACTAAATGGAAACTTCTACACACTTGCGGTGATTGTAAAGAAAAAATATAATCACAACAGCAATTTGGATTTTTTTGTCAAACTTGTTTTGCACATGTATTTAAAAGAAACTTTGAAGAAAACTGCAATGCCTAGTTCCTTCCATACGCTGATCAACTTGAAGCAGTGTCCTTATCCCTGTTGGAGAAAAGTAAGTATGCAGAATGATGGTGCCATTACCGTGCTTCACAGTTGTGACGGTACGTTCAAGGGGGGTTTGTATTCTGCATACAGGCCAAAAAGATCAGTTTTGTCCTCATTTCTTTAGATCAGCTTCTTCAACTTATCTGCAGTGCCCTATGCAGGGTTTGGAGCAAACTGGTCAACAATAATACTATTGCTCCCCTTTAGTGCTTTTCTATAAAGACCAGATTGTTGGAGAGCATAACTTTAAATTCCCCAACCAAATGTTTCTCCCACCAGATCTATGTAACTTTGAAACTATATATAGCCTGACTGAGTTGTCCTCCTACCCCCCCACTCCCAATATGGAACACCTGTAATTATACTGGGATTATAACAGACAGCTGGTCTCTTCTTAATAACTAGAAGGCATTAGGAGGTAGTGGAAATCAATGTAAAGCGGGCTAAACAGAAACACACGCCACTCTTCTGTTGTCTTCTGTGCTCATCTATCACATAAAATTCACACGTTGAGGTTAAATGGTTTAAACATCTCGACTTATATATATATATATATAGATATATATATAGATATATATCTATATCTATATAGATATAGATATATCTATATAGATATAGATATATATATATATATACATATAGATATATATGTATATATATATATAATTATGCTACAACTGTAGCATAAAAATCCCACCATTGGCAATGTGTCGGAGTATTCGCAGTTCCAATTTCTACCAGCAGATGGCAGTAAATCATAGATTTATGAAAAGCGCAAAATAGTGAAAAACCTGTTGCGGATTTGGCGAGGATCGATGTTATTTGATATTTTCATAGAAGATGTTTTCTGCTCAGTTTTCCTTTCCGGTTGTCATAGGGCCATTTCCATGCATGTAGCGCTAACATTCACCCAAAACTAAAGCGTGAACAGTTTATGGCGAATGTCATGTAAGTTGGGCTTAACTGCCAATGTGGAGTTAGAAAGGAAATCAGCCCTTGATGGAGGAGTTTAGCTGAAATTAAAGGCGCGCGCTCACCATCGTGAGGTAATTGGTCCCTGCAGGTATCGGCCGGATTTTTGCAAAAATCTTTTTAGAAAAATGTTTACATCGACTGTACAACCAAGAAGCAAAGGCAAACTGTATAATATGCTTGCATATGCATATATAAAAATGAATTAATTTATTCCCTCCTTCTGATGAATATTGCTCAAACTTTTGACAATGTGCCCTGTAGCTTTATGAACTCTGGTTCTGCTTCTGCACATTAAATTCGTCCTCTTCGGTAAAAGACACTCATCAAACTGCCAGATGAATGGTTTGCTTGACCTGGTAAGTGACCAGCTCACAGATGGGTAGATGAAGAGGCTAATGTGGGGGGTGAACAGAAGGTGGAGGAAGAGGCTGGGTGGGTGTGGGGAAGGTCTGTGAGGTCAAGGCGGGCAAGGTCCCCCCCTAAGTAACTATTGGCTGGAAACCTGTCCAGCACTGAAGCCTTGAAGTGGACAAAATTCCACCACAGACATGGGGATTGTAGCATGTCATTTGAGAGAGATTTTTGCCAAGGTGGTCCTAAATTTGAGTTTGAACTCTGTTTGTGTGTTTTCTTTGACTATTTGTTTGATTTGTTTATTTTTCTTGAAATGCATTGAAAAAAACTTTTGGCTAACTGGTCCCTAAAGTTGAAGGCGAATGACCTGTTAAAGTTAGCCTTTATGTTCTGCAGGGAGAACTTTTTGTTTTGGGAGGCACATTTTAAAGGTCATAGCTGCAATTTTGTTCTTCAAAACAGTACTTTAAAAAACTCATTCACAGAACTAGTTTAGAATGGTGCAGAATAAAAGTTTTAATTTGACAAAAAAAAAGTATATAAATAGCTGTTTTATAAATTTTGACAGATCCAAAATGTATAAATATTTACTTCGGGCTACGATGCCAGCCTCTACTTCCAAGATTCTGCTCAGGAATAACAGGTTGACTTCACATTAGACAGCTTTTGACATTGTCATATCCTAGTAGCTCCATGATAGAGTTGTGAAATTGCTTCAATTTCTCAGATTCAAGCCAAAAAACCTCCAGAAAACACAATACCAGGGTCAACATCGGTCAAGCTTTAGACTGCTGGTGCCGAGTTCACATAAAAGGGGCTCAGAAGCCACACAGTGATTGCCGCTGCAGAGATTCTCTTACGTGCTTTTCTCTCTCTATTCACCCTGCAGATTTTCTATAGGGTTAAAGTCTATGGGCTGAGAAGGAGGGTAGTTGTTGGTCTGATGGAGCATTTTTATGTTCATTTGGCCATATTCTTTAAATCATTTTGCTCATTATCCTACTAGGAGACCCATTAACTATTGTTACTTGCACTCAGAGAGTTCACGTGACATTTTAAAAGTGTCATGGTGTCATTTTTTTAACGTAGTTCCCCATAGAGAGGAAAGAGACCCACAACATTACAGCGCCTCCAACATCCTTATCATAAAGCATTTCCTGGTCGTCGATATTTTATTCAATGTCAGGTCCATGATTTCTCTCTTCATTTGTCTCGATGTTTTGGTTCATTTAGCCAGTAACGATCCGAGATCACCTGCCATCATTTATTATGTGAATATTCAAGTAATTCAGGATGCATAATATCACAAATATGAACAGGATTCAAAGGAGAAACAGACACACAGCAACCTAGATCTTTCATTGTACCTTACAGAGGTAATTAGCTTTTCCACATATGCATTTAATCTACCTAACTTTTAAATACCTAGTTTTTATTTATCTTAATGTCAATTTAATTTGATCAAAAGAAAATGCTTAAGTTAAAGTCCCTAAGGAGTCTGAAAAACTTGTGTCATTTCAGCTGTAATAGATAAAACAGAAAAAGCCTTTTTTTCTGGCATCTATCCCAAACAGTCATTTGCCATACAAAGTGTGTCCAATGGTTGCTCCATTTACAGAAATACAAGCCCACATCACCACACATCCTCCACTGTATTTAACAGTGGGCATGAGGAGTTTTATAATATATTTATTTAATCTTCCAAATTTACAAGTCTTTTGAAAACGCAAGTTAAAAAATTTGAATTCTTGAAAAGAGACCACTTTAATCCAGCTGCATCGGGTTGATTTAGGTCAGCGATAAGAGCACATCAGAAGGCTATGATTAAAAGGCGGACTGCTCTTCCACAACATTCAAGCACATTTCTCTTCCAACTGGTGAACATATAGATCCAAACACAGTTAGTACTAAACTTCAGCAGCACAGGTCATTTAAAAAGCGCTGGTATTTATTGGAGGTGGCTCCTGCTCATTTTTAATGGCACATGGGTTCCACCCCCTTCCCCTTTCTTCTTCTTCTTCTTCTCCTCCCGTCCAGCCAGGCATTCCTGGCTTGTTTAAATAAGGCCTGCCTGCCTGGGTGCGGGTGGATTCCCCTCTGGCCCTTTGCCCTTTGACCCAATGTGCATTCCGTATGTAAAGTGAGGAATTCCTCTGAAGTTCAGTTAATGGGGTTGAGTTGTTTTTTCATCTTTTGGATCTACCCGGTGGAAGGGAAAAAAACTAGCTTGACGTACAGCCTTATAGCTTTGAGTTATGGACATGGTTTGTTACCACTTGCTGGTGGCTAGAAATCGATGAGACTACCTGAAAATGTTTTCCAGCGCGGATGATGAGTGCCGGATTTAATGGAGGGGGTTATGGAGTGGAAGCATGCAGGTTTGAGAGCGGGGAGGTTGTTTGGTTCTTCTTTGACTTCATAGGGTGGCAATAACAAACTTATTGGTTTTTTAAGTGGGGGAATTTAATCTGACAAAGAACTTCCTTTAGCTCACAAAGAGAATACTTGACATTTTTTCTGGACCGTATGAGAACTGCTGTTTTTATTTGCAAAAGTAAGCTATAAAATTAGTTTCCCTAGGATTTAGTTTAGCGAAAATCAAGTCAAAGTTCTCTTTTAACTTATTGACAAATCTTTGGCATTCGATTGTTTTAAAAGCTTAGCATATTTCTCTAAAGACTCAACTCTAAAGAAAAACATTTGTGCATGTAGAACCATTTAACATGCAGTGATCCTGATTTGAGGATAAAAATATCAAGCTTCAAAATGAGAGAAGATGCTCTTTGTTTTTGGTTTTACTTTTTTAAAAGTATGCATCTGAGTAAAATACATGTTTGTTGTATTGTTCTATAAATAAAAAAACAACATTTCTCAACAAATTACATGAAAACATCTTTTCATTTTGAGCATCTACTTAAAGAAATGAGAAACTGTCAAAACAGCAAAAAAATTTTTTTTCCAGACCTCCAAGAAACATAGTTTCAGATCAACTTCCTAACAACACAGTGATTTGGCAGAATATCTTTTAATTTCAGCTTCCTTGGCCTGGTCGCTTTGATCTTTCTGTTTGGGTTCATCTAATCACTTGATCAGCACCGGTTCAGCTAGAAGGATTGGTGCTGGTCTCAGATGGATACTGGATCACTGGGCTTGTTACAGAGGCTGGCGGTTGTCTCATTTTTTTCTCAGCTATAGGTTAATTAAGAGAAAGTTTAGTAGTTGAAACATCTATATTTAGAAGCAACTCTAAGACCTATAATTGGTAAAGCAGGACTCATTCTAAATGTGGCTCTGATGAGATTTATTGGTTCTTGTTACTGTAGTTGTTTGTTGTGCATCTTGATTTCTGGCCAAACTGTAAAGCACTTCAGTTGTTTTTTGTTTGTTTTAGAAGTTGCTATAAACAGACATTGACAGCATTTGTTGTAAGGTTCTACATGTCTGTTTGATTGTTTTTTATTGTTTCCGGTTGCCTCCATATTTATTTTGGCTGAGTTAATGGTTGGGTATGTTAGTTGATGTTTGGTGCATTTAAATGTGCTATTTAACATGTGTCAGATCAATGTGGAATCTTTATGTTTACATTGAGGTATGTTGTTTCAAATGCCCAATTTTAGAGTTTTGACAACTTTATGGAGACACATAAAACCCAAACTACACCAACCCCTGATCATTTAACATGTAAAATAAGTGGTTTTTTTGTTAAATGCATTAAATCTCTTCTTTGGATTTTAAAGATTTTTCTTAACCATTGCTTTTCATATAATAAATATTCCATAAAAATAAAGGTCTGTGACAACAAGACAAAAGAAAAACATCAAAATAGATATGTCTGTGAACACATCATTTTGTTTAATGATTATCTAGAGAATAAGGTTTGCTAAAAGCAATCTTCTAAATTCTTTGATGATTCTTCATAAATATAGAAGTTATTTAGGAAGATTTAGAGACTTTTAAAAAAGTAAAATAAGAGAACTGAAAATTACATTTTAAAGGTTAGTTTAATCCTTGAGAAGACTCAACTACATGATAACGTTTGTGCTTTATTTTCTATGATTTAGAAATTTTGAAAATCCATTTCTAATACCCTAGTAAGAAAGTCTGAAGGTTCCAAACATCTCTAAACTCAAAACATTAAATTTGAAGCTGTAGTAGTAAAGAAATATGCTGTTTAGTGACTTATTGCTCTATACAAACCGCCCTTTGTACCTCGGGGTCGTCAGGTAAGAAGCCATCAGAGCTTCTTATCACTGTTCTCAGGTGAAGTCGAGCCCAGCGCGCAGCGAAGGTAGTGAACGAGAGGATGGAGGCACGGTCCCTCATGCTGCTGTGTTTCAGGAGCGTTGTGTTCTGGTGGAGAAGCCATAAAAAGCAGTGCCACCCACACAGCTGGAATGTCATGCATGCAGTCTATAGAGTCTGTTTCAAGAAGGAGGTAGAGGGAGGGGGAAGGTGAGGTGAGGAACCCACTGGAGGAGACTGTGGGTCCATGAGGTGGGGTCTGCTGCAGCTACAACTTCTACTGCTTTATGAAAAGAAGAAAGAAGATGGAGCAGGAAAAAAACCCTCTTCTCACCCGTCAAAAGGTTCTCAATTAACATTTTTCCCCCTCTTTTCCTTAGTGGGAAATTATCAATGACGATCCATCAAGGCTGTTTGGTCTGCAGGCCGCCGAGAGGAAATGCGGAGGGGAGATGTGAGACGGTGGGATGGGGGTTGGGGGAGGTTAAAGGGCAGAGGAAGAAAGGAGGTACATTTTCGGAGGATGGGTGGTTTGAGGGGGGAGAGGAAAAAAAAGAGAGCGAACAATGACTCCCATGTTTAAAGGCTTTTCTCAGCCCCATGACACCTCACACAGACAGCAGTTTGGAGTCAGGCCTTTTAGGAGGGAGTGCTCCTGAGTCTGTGGTCGTTTCTCCCCCTTAGGCTCAGAATCGGGAGAAATAGTCAGAAAAAACACGACCCTCTTTTTTTTTTTATAAACCGTTTTTTATATGAATCTATAAATAAATATAAATTTATTTATAAATTTAAGCTTTCATTTTTAGCCTTACCATTTACTGGAGAATCAATTCAAAATCAGTTATCATCATCCAGTTATTACATGAGTTAGGATCTTTCATTTGTTTTGATTTGGTGCTAAAAGGAAAAATTATGCAAAACAAATGGCACGAATAGGAACACTATATAAACACAGGTCTATAGGAAAAAATCATCAGAGATTCAACATTTTTACTTTACTTTATCGATCACAAACGAATATGAAAAGAAATAATAAGAAAACAGCAAACTGTCTTCTTAAAGTGATTCTGATAAACTATCATATCAGAATCTGTCTCACAGGTACAAGATTTCCTCATTTTAAATAAATACTTATACAGATTATCTTTTTTTCGTTTGTTGAAATTACTTTGCCTACATCCTGTTTACAAATTTTGATTGTTAAATAATTTCGATAGAAACTTTACAAATGGTAAAAATTTTTGCTCAAAACAAGAGATCAAAACACAGAATTAAAACATCTTTGTCTAGTTGGTTAAATTGTCTTTTGTTGAGTTTTGAGAGGAGAAAAAAATCAATCTGAATAATTTAAACACATCTCATGTTTTATTAGTTATATCTTCTATATTTCCCAAGTGTTTTCTCCTTTTTTCTCTTTAACAATTATCCTGACTAGAGAAGTATCAAAGGAGAATAAATAAAAAGGCTAAATAAAAAGAAAAGTTTAGATTTTTTTTTATCCTTAGTTAAATGTTTGAAAAGACAATATTTCATTTGGCAGTTTAATTGCTCTGTTAGGAAAATAATATGATTTGTTTTGATGGATTTTATAATTTATTTTAAGTGAACAGAAATAAACTCTTTGCAAATTTATTAGTTGTGAAATACATTTGAACTAATTAATTACAATACGCTTCAAAATGTTGGAAATCAGTTTACCTGTGTATCAAGTAAAGGAATAGAGAAAGCAGAGAAATTATTATTTTTCTATTTTAGGCATCTTAATCTTTTACAATTTTTTTTTTTTTTGTGGGAATCCATTCATTCGTTCTCTTTGAAATAAATTTTATGTTTCTTTTTAAGTAAATCTATTTTTTATAAACATTAAAAATCATCCACATTTATGGTTAAACTTGAAACTGTTTTAAAAGATCTCTATAAAAAGCTCCGCCTCTCTCCAAAGTGAACCGTTTCTGTAACGTTTTTTGTTTCACAAATTTATTTGAACTATATCTGCGTATTAAAGAGTTTATCTTGTCACTTTAATTTGCCAAACAACAAGAAATTACCTTCTTTGGAGTTTTATGAATTATGGAAAATTGTTTGTTTTTCTATCAGTAGGGAATCCATTGAAACTAATTAGATACACACTTGTGGGAAAACCTTTTCCAGGTTACTGTGCAGTTTGTGGAAAGGGTTTCTGAGTTTACATGTTGGTGTTGGTATGAGGGGAACCCTAATACCGCCCCACCTTATATCAAATATCATTATATATACAGATACATATATAGATATATGTATCTGTATATATATTACTGCATAATCAGATCCCTTCTGAGTGGGCCGGAGTCGGGGTGTGTGTGTGTGTGGGGGGGGGGGGGGGGGGGGGGG
>JAUZNJ010035836.1:0-12090 GCA_034780135.1 Jordanella pulchra
TTTCCCGCCTTGGCGATGAGTTTAGAGACCCGATACGATGCTTCCACTGCCTTCATGTTCTCGTTGCGCACACATGACGACTCGATTACTTTTGTTCTTGTTTTGATATTCCCTGAGCTCCTAAATACTTCCTCTGAACTCTTTTTTGTTTGACTGGCGAGAGATCACTTGTTGACTCGCTGTCTGTACACCTGTTCCTTTTAATTCTCCCAGTTGCTAACCAACTATCAATTTGTGTTCTCCGTTCATCACCTTACAAGTTATCACTGATGCTAACAGGTGGTCTGGCAGCAAAGTGACCCCGGCTGGTGACCACATAGGAAGGTTCCTATCATTGGAATATCATATTTATGGGAGACAGAAGGGAAAACACGCACTCGCACACAAAATGACGAGGGGGTTAAATTTTTAAAATAATAATTTTGGATTTAACAAATTCAAAAGTTTGTTTATATCAAATACGTTTTTGTAGTCTAATTAAAGAAAATCAATAATGAATATGGTATTTTTTTTATTGAGTTGGCGTCCCACTTGCAATACCTTTGAGTCCCACTAGAGGGACTCATCCACAGGTTGGGAATCACTGGCTTGGAGGTTATTTTAAAGAGTAAAGAAGACTCAGATGCCTCTGTTTAAAAGTGCCCCTGTTTTAAGTTTTCTATTCATCTCCTTCAAAAAATACAGGATTTACAAGCCTTGGACTTTTAGAAATTTCTAGAGCTGCTGAATACAAGGATGCCATGACAGTCTAATGTTATCGTTATCAGGGAAGACTAACCTACATTTTCCTAACCTATTTCTTTTTTTGGATGTTTGTGACCAAATTCCTTGTCCATTGTTTAGTTAGCCTAGCATTTAGCAAAGGACAACTGAATTTGAATCCCCAGCCCTTTAATGTTCCAGCCTTAGCAAATATTGTTACGGAGATTGCGTATAAAATGTGTGTATGATCACCCTCTGGGGTAAATACACCGCTGCTGATTATAATTTATGACAATCAGTTGTGCTATTGACTAATGCATGATGCTAGACAGAGTTAAAGACACATAGTCAGATTTGACTTTTCTTTTTTATTTATATGCAAGTAACTTCGTCTGGTTCCATGGAACGTTTTTATGACAAATTAGCTGCCGACGGAGTATTTGTTACTTTTGACTTTGAAGCTTTGTTTATTAGTAAATAAAGCCTTTCTGAATTTGTCATAACATCATGTCACCGAGATTACTTTAGTCTGTATAGGAACAATTGGTCAATAAGACGAAGCAATGGAAGCGAGTGAGTGTGGGACTCTGCTGCCCACCATCATCTCATTTGGTGACCAATTTCCCATTGGTTTTGAAAGATCGGTACACAAACCAACACCTGACACGTTCTTAGCGTGTTTTAGCACACTGACATGTCCATCAGCAGGACTTCATCCCACGAGGCTCCACATAGGAAAACACCTCACCCTCTGGGGCAGCAAAGGCCCTGCTTCATCATCATCCATCACACCTAACGGCTCTGAAAAATAAAAAAATAAAAAAATAAAACAAAAAACACTCCCGGCTGTTTTAGGAGCTCCAGCTGCCTCAGTTGTATCTCAGCACGTATGACGAGGCTGATGGGGGGGCGGCATCTCAGGAGATTTCTAAAGCTCTTAGTGGATGGTTTTCAGATCAAAGCTTAAGAGTCCTGATTGTGTGTCAACCTTTGCATGATAAATAATTTAGCTTTCGTCCCAGAATTTACCCTCCGCATCTTAGAGGCCCAACAAATGGATCTGAATATGAGGAATATTAGATTCTTTGAACAAAAGCAGCAGATTTAGCTGTTGTTTGCTGTCAGGGTGGATCAATCTGTGTGATTCAAACATGTATGTTGGTACATGTTTAGTTTTTTTCCAGATAAACGGGCATTGTATGATACCATTTCATACATGACAATGTAGACCTCCCTAAGCCTATATAAATAAAAGATACAGTTTCCATTATATAAGACTGGTGGGAGCTGGAGAGCATTGGAAGACAACTTAAACTGTGATTTGGGTTATAAGCATAATCCAAGGAGAAGAGGTGTTTCTATGGAAGGAGGAGGATAACGGAGCTGGAGAGGGAAGCTGTTCCCAGGCATCATGCTTCTCATCCTCCTCAACCTCACCTTAGCAGGCCCAGAGAAACACGCACAGCGAGCCAGAGAGCCTCTGTGCAGCGGTGTCACGCAGCGTCGCACCGCAAAGCTATTATTAAACCCGACCACACACACACAGTCAGGTAGGCCAGGCTGGTTGTGTCAACATCTCAAGGTCACACCACGGCTCTGTTTTGGGATCTGAAGCGGGAAAACTGATCGGTGTTTTTAAAAACACCGCGACGCTGCTGAGACAAAGAGCAGCGGCCGAACCCCGCAGCCTGATCCCGCTCTGCCCTCATCCTCTCCGGGCTGCACAGAGCCGTCCAGGCCGGTTCCTCCGGCTGACAAACATCTGGATGGGAGGAGCGGGAGGAGGAGGAGGATGGGGAGGGGGGCCGCAGGAATGAACGGCCGGATTCCGTTGGTAGTGGGACTCCCGGTAAAGATGGAGATGAGGGAAGGTGATAAGGATGGAGAGGAGGAACAGAAAGAGGACGGAGAATGAAGGGAGGGGGGACGCTCTTTTTTTAATCTCCCCCCATTTTCTAATTAATTCCTTACCCTCTGACAGCTCCAGCTCCAGCTCCGCCAGCCGGGCTCGGATCTCCAACGGTATCGGCGACGCCTCGCGGTCCGCCATTCGGCTGGTACCGAACTAACCAGATCTCCGGCTTGATAAGCTGCCTCCTGAGCCGCTCCTATCTCCTCCTGCTCGGCTCGAAAATCGGGAGCGATTCTACTTCTCCTCGGCGGCCCCTCCTAAGCGGAGGCGCGTAAAGACAGCGAGGCGTCGGAATAGAACAAAGAGGATAAATCTGGATCTGGTTTTAAAGGGGGGCCGCCATGTTGTCCGCTTCCTTGGCTCGGCGAAGACCCCCGGTGGTTCGGTCGGTTCTCCTCTCTGCCGCTGCAGAGGTTCTGCTGGCGGTTGTGATGAGGGTGATGAGGCTCGCGCAGCACCGCACTCTCAGCCGTTTGAAGCTTGCTGCGGTCACGTGACCGAACGGAGTAAAAAAAAGAGAGGCAGGTACAGTCATCACCGACAGGGGGCGCAGCGTCCAGCCACACCTCTCCAATTACACCTGACTCATGATGTCAGATATTTACACATTTTAATCGATGGTCATTTATAAATTATAAAAATAATAAATATAAATTATTTTTTCTCTTCCTAAAACTTGTTTATTTTTCTGAATAATTTTAGATTCCTTCAGTTAGTGAGTTATTTAAAGTTTAGTATATTCTACTGAATTTTAGAGGAATAAAACGAGGTGTTCCTTTTTGTAGATATAATTTTACTCAGTAACAAAATATATATATAATGTTTTAGTTCCCCATTTTAGTGGTTCGCGTGATTATTCTTTAAATTTATGCAGATATATGAATGTTTTTACAAGCTAATTTCCCTGCTTTCTTTTTGCTTTGTTTAGATTAGATTGTTCTTTTTTAAATATACTAGATACCGATTGTCTATAAAAAAGATTTAAATATTCAGTAAATAAAGGTTTAGTAATATTTTCTTTCTTAGAATATTTTTTTATGTCTTTCGTTACTTGCACCAATAAAAAGTGCAAATTATTTGGTTATCAATTTGTTTTCCAAAAGCTGATTAAAAAAAACATCAAATAAAGAATTGTTTAGATCTTCAACATAAAATAAAACAAGATCTATTTTAATTGATTTATCAAGTTTTATTTAGTGACATTCTATTCAAATGAATCTTACCTGATCATTTTCTTTCTTAAAGGTATTTCTTATCATACATTCTTTCAAAAAAATAATTTGTCTTTACTTAAATAATTTAATCCAATTTAAGTTGAACTGGATGGCACCCCTGTCTTATTTTAAAGAATGCATTAAAACATCTAATACTGTCCTTTAAAAGGACATTAAAAGAAGTTGATAAATAAAGCTGTTAGAAAAACTGCCTAGCATCGCTAGCTGCTTTGAGGATTAAAGGAAACTATTTTCCTTTGCATCCATAGACTTTAGAAGGCTTCCTAAAACTACATCATTTCATTATATTCTTATTTGCCCTGTGATGTTTAAATGGTTCACCTAAAACCTTTTGGAATATTCATTTGCAGATGATTTACTCAAATCAAGACCACAGTAAAAAAAAAGATATTCAATAAATCTAAAAGTTATCAACAAAACATAAACATGTTTGATTAGTTATTTCCAGCAATTTATCTGATCATTACAATCTGTTTTTTTCTCTTTTTTTCGCAGTTAATATGTTAATGTAAGATTACATGAAAATTAAAAAACTGGGATTTCTATTTTTGTTTCATTATTCCTGTCATCATGTTTGACCTGAGATAACCTGCAGCTGAAAGAGGGGAAATGAATTAAAACATGTTCATTCTGATCAGAGTCTGTGACCCATTTTCATTAGAGGAGATTTATGAGCCCTGCCAGAAAAAAAGCAAAAAAAAAAAAAAAATCTGAGCTTCCTGATTTTTAGAACTTTCCATTTCATCTGCGAAGGGGAAGCAACGAGCAGGCTTAGTTGGGTTTATTACAATGAACACATTTAGTTTGAGGGTGTCAACAGGCCGAAAACCCCTTTTTTAGGTTGTTTTTGTAGATTTTTTGGAGCAAAACCATACCTGAGGAATAACAGCAGGATTAGTTGAACAATAACGCCTCAAAACTCTGTTTTAGGGAATATTTGGTTGATCAAATCCACTTTTTTAAAAAGATCATTTTGTTTAATTTGGTTTCAAATACGTTTCAATGGCTAATCCTAAAACCCTAGGTTTTATTCCAGTAAAATGTGATGAAATGAGCTAAATGTGTCTGTCACAGTACAGATCATTTCATTAACACGCTTGATCCAATTCATTAGGCTGCTGGTAAACAAATGTTGAAGCCAAACTGATTAGAGCTGTAACGTGGTTCTACTGCCACCTCCTGGTTGGTGGGAAATACATCCAGGAAACACTTCATAGAAATGAAAACATAAACACAAACACTTCAAATGCACTTCTTTAATATACATTTGATTTGTATGCTGTACATCTGTACACAGTAACATAGACCTCAGTGGTGCCAGGTTTACATTTAATTTTCACAAAACAAAACATTTTTAGTTTTAACATCCAATAAAAACCACAAAACATGTCAAGTATAATCAGTGTTGGTTGGGTCTCAGTGTGAACTGAATTGAAACACGTACAAAACACAGCAAATTAAATTAACTTAGTACAAGAATAAAGCTAAAATAATAAGAGAAAACATTCCAGTTGAACACAAATAAAGTTGGATCTGTACTTAAGAGATAAAACAGTAAAAGGATAAAGAATTGATATTTTTAATTGTTTTTTTCAGTGAAGCTTTACATTTGTATTTATTCATGGAGAGGCCTTTGAACATTGGAGGGATCTGAACGCCCTGTGTCCACAGTGGACCTTCAGAATAACGCAGAATGAAAAACCGGATTCTGTCAGAACGTCCTGTCCGGAATCCAAACAGAAAACCACCACAATAAACCATAAATAACATCTGGCACTCAAAACAATGAGCTGAACAACAGGAAAACAAACTAAATTGCAAAAAACTTTCAGAGGTTATTGTTAAACAACTGAGCTGAAATTAGACTGTTTGGAATTGTATTCATTTAGTTTTAGCAGTTTTTATAGCTCTAAGATCAAAGTTCAGGTACCTAAAGGCAGTCGTTTGGGTATTTGAAGCCGTGTTTGCCTCAGATTTTAACTTTTTTTGTTTTTAACTTGAAGATAAATCCTTATAGTAAATATACATCCAGCTTTACAATAAAACCTTCCCATGTTTTATGCCCTCAAAGCGGCAGAGACAGAGGGTGCTCAGACAGCTGGGTCACCTCTGGGGGGGTGGAGTCGGCCGGCGGCACTGCCTCATTGGTTGAAGCCTTCTGGCAGATCTCAGCATAGCTCGGTTTCTTCAGCAGCTCCTGAATGAATCATTGAACAGAACCAGATCTGGATCATTTGGATTCATCATCATTATTCATGTTTGATTTATAAAGAAACATCCACTGATTTAGATAAAACAGTAAAATGTTTTACAAAGCAGACTGAAGAAATAAATACTTTGCATCTGGATTGATTACATCACAGTGGACATAAAAAAGGTTCTGACAAGTTGCATTAGTAGCATTGTGGACAGAATTATAAATATCACTTTTGAAAGAGGAATATAATCTAAAATGTGTATAAAGTGGGGGGAAAAGATAGAAACCAGGAAAACATATTAAAAGGAACTTTAATCTGTTTTCCTTTGCCTTATGTGATGTCATCAGAGGCTTATTCACTAAAACATTACTGACATGTTGTTCTCCGAGTGACAAATGGTAGCTAAAGTAAGTTTGATAGATTTTACAGATCGGTCCAACTTCTTTAAAGGCTTCAACAAACAATAACTCCAAAAAATGTTCGTAACGGACAACCACAGTACAGTTGATAATGAAAGAAAACTGAAAACAGGAACACATAAAGGGTATTTTACTTAGTAAAGTAGCAGAAAACTGGTTCTTATAATATACATCGGAAACATATTAGGCGAGGACACACACGGTCCAATCTGGATATTCTGGTCTACATGAAGGACAAACATGAGAGGATTTCCTGTGCTGCTGTAAATTCTAAACAGGTCCCATAATATAGTTGTAATAAAGCCTCATGGCAGCATGGAGATTTACTGGAGTCAGATTATGAGTCTGCTGAAAGCCAGGAGGTCAGATCCTTCAGCTGGCCTGGATGTGAGCTGTAGAAATACTTGTTAAAATACTGACAAGAAAAACACCCTAAATGAGGCTCAGGTGCTCTAATATCATCTCACTCCACTGCTGTCCTTCCAGGAGTCAGGGAAACAGGAGATCAACAGCTCTAATATAATTTTTCATTCTTTTTTTAATCAAATCTTTTAAAGCCTTTCCTCATTTTCACAGAAAATAAACAATGTGAATTATAAATACAGCAAAACAGCAGCTGAAAGGCTGTTTTTCTCCGTTTCCACTGTGGACTGCTGTGACGCTGCCAGATGCTCCTGCTGAACATGAAAACCCTGGGGGGCAGTGATGGTCCGTGTGTTCACAATCCCATGTGTCCAATCAGAGGAAGAACACATCAGGAAGAGACCAACACTCAGATCCAGTAGATGTGTGACTTTGTTTTTGTTTCATTCTGTAAAGCTGGTTAAAGATCTGGATGAGACTTTAATTGGATCAAACCGGTGCCAGTTACATCCAAGGAGATCACTGAGCGAATGGAGCATCTTGATTCATACAAGCAAACAGGTGCAAACTAGAGCATGGCGTTACAAGATCCCTGTATCTTTGCATACAGATCTGTGTGGGTCTAGAGCCAAGGAGTCCCAGGCTGCACTGGTGGACCAGCAGCTCAGAAGGACGTTCACATCCTTATTTCCAAATTAAGAGAACTTATTCAGTTCTGTTTTTTTTCTAGAATGAAGTCAAGGCCAACTAAAACATGTTTTATTGTTTTGAACAAGATATGCAGCTCAGAGATATGAACTGGTATGTAGATCACAACCCAACAAATTAATCCTGAACATAAAATACCTTTTAGACAAAGACTATATCATAAGGTAATTCTTTATTAATGAGATCCCTTAAAATAACTAATTTGATAAAGAGGACATAGTTAACAGCATTAAACATAAGTAGAAGTAGAATGTCAACTAAACGTCGTCTCCTTCTTAGGCTCAATCTGAATACCTTAAATCAGAAACACTTAACTCACACTGGAAGTGTGTCCACTGTCACCATAAGTGCTATTTGAATAGTGCTTGCAGTTCACAAGGAGCTAGGAAGAGGAAGTAGGATGCTTCTTAGTGCCAGTGCAGTTAGCATAGGGACCGCCCATATAATTCCTTGTTGCTGCTTTACAGTACTGTTCCTATACGATGTCATATACAGTCTGCCTCGCACAGTTTTAAGAAAATTAAATTCTCTTAGCTTACCTTGGACTGGATCCTGAGATAAACATATGACAGGTTGATCGTCTTTAGTAAACTAAAGATTTGAATGTTTAGGTAAAGGTATCCAGGAATAAACCTTGACTAACTGAACACAGTCTGCTACCATAGAGCTTTTTCCTGTTGTTCTTTTTTTCCATTTGTTTACATTAAGCAGAAGGAAACGTTTCTCTCTTCTTCATGCTGCAGTGAATCCATATCAACTAAAGAGAACTCCTGAGGACAAATGGTTCCTGAAAAATCCTCAAAAAGTATTTGATTCCTAGAATGACCCAGACATATTTCCCACTGGTTTATCCATCTAATAAAGCATGGTCAGACTGGAAGTATTTCTTACTGGTTCTGATGGGAGCTGAACTGGTTTGTCCTTGATGGTCATCTCTGAATTGTCCCTTTGAGACCTGCAGACAAAAACACAGCTGCTACAAGTCTGCAGGTTTAATATCGGCCAATAAAAATCCCTCCTGAGCAGCAGCTGGTTCTGGATACTTACAGTGAAGCTGGTGGAGGAAGTGATGATGATGATGATTTTGGGCTGCTGGTAATCAGAGCCATGAAAGCCGTCTGAAAGCAGAACCTGATTTAATATCAGCCTGTTGAACCCATTCATGTCAGCAGTGTGTGTCACAGGGGCTGGTTACCTTGAGACTGTCGTTAGCTTCAGGTGTAGTTACCATGGCAACGTTTGCAGTAGAAAGAGGAGGGAAGCTGGAGAGGTTGAGCTCCAGAGGAGGAGATGAAGGAGGAGACGGCTGAGGAGGAGGAGGAGCAGGAAGAGTGGGTGGATTTCTACACAAACTGACACACAGGTTTTCCTACCTGAGAGGCTCGTTTGGTTCTTTCCCAGGACTTTGGCATCTCCCTCCTCCTCTGGCTGAAGGTTCCTCTCCTGCTGTAACTGAGACAGAAAAACATCAAACTCACAGTTTGCTGCTTCGAGCGTCTGTTCCATTTATTGGCTTTGTTTAGAAAGCATTGGGAAGTATCCACAGCTAGAACTTCTTCATAGCTGAGTGCACGTCGACCTTAAATACAAAAGAAAAATTTACTGGAATTTTATGGTGAAAGTAAGGTATGTTTTTTAACATTTTGTGTCTGGCCGAAGTTACACTCTGTCCAACCATCAGCTATAGGTCTGTTTTCTCATTCACCTTCAGCAGCTTTGACCATGTAGAAACTGAAATGTTTACCCATTAAACGTGGATGGTGGATCAGGCTTTTAGATGTAGGACAAAGTTGAAAAATGTTGGTCTTTTCTCTGTTCTTCCATAATGACTTATGATAAACTGCAGGTTTACGCAGGTTGATCCACCTGAGGCCTGGATCACTACAGCTCCTCCAGGGTTACTAAGGTGCTCCTCACTGCTTCGTTGATTAATGCTCTCTGTTCCAGCAGCATTTGCTGGCTCTAGAGTTTATTTTGGAGGGGTCGAGTAAACAATCAGATGATGGACAGATTTCTTGAATCGGTGATTATTTTCCTTCCATTTTACATTCCTCCTGTGGTTTATGTCAGCCAATCCCAAAAAAAGCCTTAAATTCAATATATATGGAGATATATTTTTGCAAATCAAAGCGGTTTGAATATGTCTGCAGGGTACATCTGAAGTTACCTTATTATCATTAAACTAATCTGACTGTATGATTCCTATTGAATCGACTAACGAGTCTCGATATGAGATGTTTTTGGCAATCTGCAAATTGAAACGGTTTCTTTCAACTCTACGAGAGATGGATTTGTTCTATTAGAACAAACAGTTTTCCTTTTAAAGAAGTTTGTGTTCAACTTAAATCATAACCTTTGCTAAGGTGAGAATCCCCCAGAACAGACAGACAGCAGCAGCAGCAGGCCTCGCTGTTACTCTCCAGCTGCAAGGTTGCAGTGAACAGGTCAGAGGTCCAGCTTTCCTCACAGCTGCTGCTGAGGTTTGATTTGCAATGTTCCTGAGAGAAGATGATCTAAGACTAAACTAAACGGAGGGTTAAAATAACTGACATCATTTAAAACAGGTTTCCAGGATCTGTGGTTTAACAACAGAACGTGAACAGTGACATGTTCTGTTACCTTCCATGGTCAGAAGACGGCATTAGAGCCTGTTTGCTGGGTTCTGTTCGCCCCCCCCTGTTCTGTCGACGCAGGCCCCCCCTCAGCCGGCCACGTCGCGCCCTCTGGAAGGGAGACGGATAAGAACCTGCAGACGGCTGCTCCGGTGGTTGAGAAGGCTCGCTGTAACGGGTCGGCCCATCATCTCCACCTTTCAGCCACCTGGAGCCTCTCCTGCAGGTTAGACACCAGAAACACGCGGCTGACGACACGGTTTCCGAAACAGACAGACGCTGGACGATGGTGGTACCTTTGTTTTTGTGCTGTTTGCGGTTTGCTGGTAGGAGGGGCTGGAAATCCATTCATGAAGCTGTTCATCAGTAGCTGAGAGTGCAAACATGACCCCATCAGAACCATAGAAACACAAACACAAAGCAGAGAGGGTCCAGGTCATGACCTATGGTTCCATTCTCACCTCAGGGCTCTCCTTGTATCCGGCTGCGGTGCCGGTCCACGCCTGGTTGTTGGGCTCCATCATCAGCTGTGTGGCTGCCTGCTGAAGGCAGGACGGATCGAACGTGGTCGGGGGAAAGTAGGAGATATAACGGTCGCTGCAGGGCTCCAGCTGACCGGGCCTGTATCCGTTTTTAGGAGCGTAGGAGGCGATGGCCATGGTTTTGGCCTTTATCCTGGCCATGATGGGCTTCCCCTGGAAGACACGGACTTCCTCTCTGAGGTACCTGTAGGCCTGAAGGAGCGTTTACTCTTTAAAGTTGCTGACAGGAACAACCAGTCACACGTTGACATACATTGTCTTTTCTATACTCACATTAAAACCCCAGAATTCACAGCTTTTTAATGAGACACAAGAAAGATTATAAAAGTAAAGTGGAAGATAGGAAGAATAAACCTGGCCAGGCGGATGGAGCCAAGTCTATGTTGGGAGGTTAACCTTTCAGCAGCACAACCTGTCTGAACATCCAGCCTGAGCAACCATGGATGGTTTAGTCCAGCAGCGTTTAACTCCTTAGAAGCCGGTGTTCATGTTTCTGATGTGTCTAAACTCCAATTTAGCTCAATTTATAGCTGAATCACCTCCTTGGTTGATCAAGTTTTACAAAGACCTGGTAATGAAGCAATTGTTTGTTTTGGATTTGTTGAATCAGTTCAATATCTGAAACATGCACGACACCAACTGTTGAGGACTGGAGCTGGATGACTTTAGCTTAGATAAAAGCATACCAACGACTCACCCAAAGGCCAGATTTAAACACAGCTGTGAATATGTGGTAAGTAAGGGTTGGAAATATTAAAATAGATCTAAGATTTACTGACATAAAATCTGCTGATTAGAAATCATGACAGAGCACTTTATACGCCTCTATTTAGCTACATTTCGCAGTTTAGGCTTTTGTTGTTAAATAACTGGACAGTAACTTTTACTGACCTCTGGCTTTAAGGGAAACGTTTCTAAAAAACAGCTTTAAAATCCAACCCATGAAGTTTAAAGCTTTATCTAAAACTTTAATACCGGGATGTTTGTACAGAGCAGCAGTAATTTCACAGTTACACATGAAGCTGAAGGTAGATGAAGGAAGAACTAAACTGATGTGTCTGAGCAAGAGGAACCCAAGCTTAGACTGCTCTCCATCCAATCTGAATGAAATTGAGCTTTGTTTAAAAAATGGGCTAAAGATCCAGTCTCTAGATTGTTTAAAAAGGTAGAGAAACACAGTTTATTTCAGCTGTAACTGTCCTTTCATCACAACGATCTAAATGAAACAAGCTGTGGATGTAATGTGGAAGTCAATAAATATTGATTCAAAGGAAACAAGGAAACACAGAAAGATGTCATGATCCGTCTGTCCTTGTGCTTGTGTTTCTGTTTCTCTGTGCTCCCTGTGTCCCCTGATTGCTCCCAGGTGTGTCTTGTTCCCCTGATTGTCCCCTGTGTA
>JAUZNJ010035837.1:0-12090 GCA_034780135.1 Jordanella pulchra
CGAACCGGAACCAGAACCAGAACCAGAACCTTGGACCTGTATATTCATATCTGTTCTAATAAACTGTTGAACTTTTTATCGTTGTCCCGTGTGGTGTTCTGCATGTGGGTTAGAGCTCTGAAACCCACCATGACAGAGCTATTGGTTAGTTTTATTTCCAAATGGATGTAGATGAGCACATACAGTTAGTCACAGTAAAACCTTTCCACCTCAGCAAGAATGAGTTCGGCCTTATTTGTATTAATTTATTGATCATTTTTCTAATGTATAGTAGCAGTTTGCATCTAAATGCAACACTTCAGCTGTGGTTGCAATAAAGTGCTTCATAAATACAGCTGGAATGGTATAAGTGAGCTTTTTGCTTCCATCTTCTTCCAAGCTTTTAGCAGTAGTTTATGAAGTAATTAGAGTGCCTAAGAAGCACATGTGCTTTCTGCACCAAACTGGAATCAATCTTGTTTTCTGTTTGAGTTTTTTTATATTAAACTTAAACAATTTATGAAATCCACGGTCAGAGCCTGGCCACAGATAGACCTGCAGTTAAAGAATGAATAATAAGTAACAAGAGCTCTACTAAAATCCAAGCCTAGAATTAGAAATTCTTTTCATGTATCAAATTACCCGAATTGATCAGACGCCAACTCAGAACTGGCAGGCTCTTACTGTGTCCATGTCCCTCATGGAAAAATAAATTAAACTCTCTCTGTTGCAGAAATCAGAAGGTTATTCAAAAGATGTGGATTTTATAACAGATTCAACATGGCCAATGTGTATTAAACTGCTTATCAAAGAGAGGAAACAAAGTCTATCCCCATGAATGGAAGGTTTCTAGAGCAAAATCTACCAGCAGTACCTAGATAATATGCATTCTGTCTGACCTTGTATTCATTGTCAGCGAGTGCACGGCTCACTCCTTTTTACAGAATTGCTTCTGTTCATTGAGCTTCACAGACATTTGTTTCTGCACATCGACTAGACTATGAAAGGAATCCTGCAGCAATTTGATAGGTTCCTTTTATCAAGTATTCTTTTCTAGTTGCTTGGTATAATTATTTTGTTTCATGACTAAATTATGGTGACACTTCAAACAGACAGACAGATGACTTAAAGACTTAAAAGCATTTTTAATATACTGAGATTGTGTTTCGGATCAGAAAGTCTGCAAGTGCTGCAGAGGTTAATTCAATACAGTTCAGTTTATCACCAATTCAGAACAAATGTCATCTCAAAGTACTTAATGGACACTATTCAGTCCGGTCATCTAGTCAAATTGGTTGAAAGTTTTCTATCTAAGAAAAACCAGTTGATTGAATCCGATCATTGACTTTGCAGGATTCTCTCCTCCTGAATGAGCAGGTAGGTAGTAGATATCAGTAGACATGTAGAGTCATGTCATTGACTCTACAGCAATCCCTCCTACGGAGCATGCATGCAGCAACAGTAGACATGTAGACTAGGAGAGCCCACATGAAACCAGCTTTAGAGTTGGAGAAGGGGACTTGGTTGCCCCACAGTGATCGTCTCGAGGCTTCAGGGAGGCACGGAGAGTCCATGGAGAAACCTAGAGGACTGTAACTCACAATGAAAATCAGGGGACCAAACAAATGCTTCCCAATGGTGAACAATCTGTCTCTGTACAATGATAGCTTTGAAAATGCCCTCATACCACCAAGTAATTTAATGGACAATTGCTTTTTCAAGATTACTGCTGTAGGCTCTTCATCTTAGCATTGTTTCAGCCAACGATTTCATGATCCAGACCAATGAACTGTGAAGAAAGCAGCTCTTAAAGAGGTAGTCAAAATCGGTGATTCCAGTGCTATATGTGAAACAAATTCCTATTTCACTGTTGCTTTTGAAATATCAATAAAGCTGAATGAGTATTTTTCTTCGTCTTGAAGTTTTCTAAATAAATCCATTTGTAAATGTATGATTTAAAACAGTATGATGTGATGCCTGTAAGGAAACTCTTATCAAATTGGTCATTTAAAGACAAACTTTTCTCTAACTGTTGGTAAAAAAACACCCGCGTCACTTTTTCAATAAATGTACTTGTGTAACACTATCTTACCTGCTCTTTGTGAAAGGATTCTGGTCCTAAATACTTTGGTCGTATTCTTTTCTTCTGAATCTTTCTTCTTATCAATAACTTGTAAAACAGCTTGTTACTATGGATTAAAATTTGTTCCATTATTTTTGCGAGGAAAGAACACATTTTGTAAATTAAATCCAGAAATTAAACTGAAATTGCAGCCCATGTTCTCACTAGAACTTAAAATTGAGCACATCAGCCTTGTTCTGGAGTCTTTAAAGTTCAGAGCATTAACTTTAAAATCCTCCTGTAGTCTATAAATCAATGAATGGATCAGAACAGGTTTGTTGTCAGTGGATCAACCTCCCAGAACCACTCAGCTCTTCTAGTTCCAGCTACTCTGTCCGTCCAGAACCAGAACCAGACATGGAGAAGCACCATTTAGTTCCTTTGCTCAACTGATCTGGAATAAACTCCCACAACTGTAAAAGTCAAAGTTTGTTTAGAGCTGCCTTTGACTGTTAAACTGTTAACTGAAGGATTATTAGTTTAAGAATTTGGTCCAACTGTTTGATCTGTTTTACACGTTTTTAATGTTTATTTGCTTTTATTATGCTTTTATTTTCTTCTATTGCATTGTTTATTTCATGTAAGGCACCTCATAGAGATCAGTATGTGGGCCATCAAATAGATAAGATGGGAAGCTGAAAGATTGTCCACTTTACATTGAAGGGGGACCGGGTCGCGGGGGCAGCAGTCTCAGCAGAGACTCTCAGATGACATATATTTAACATTACTATTATTTGCTTCCCATCGAGTTGGGTGAAATTCAACAAACTTATTAGTCACCTTTCTAATTAGTTCTATGAAATGTTATGAGTTACACATCAGCCTAAATGCTTGAATTTCTCCAAAAACAAAATTAAGGGAAACACATGGGACAATTAAAGAGAAATCCTCAGGAAGCAAAACAGTATGTTGGTTAGTTATTGCTTCATCTTCGGACTTTAGATGTTCTGTTACACCAGCTGGTTAAATACTATATCCTCTCTACCTCTATGTATACTGATGGTTTTAGAAGCTGTATGACTGATATTGGCTAACTAACAGAACGACAAACGCCATCCATCAAAGGCAGCAGCCTTAGAGTGAAAAAAATGACCAAAAACTGGAAACCAGCTGCTGGGACCCAAATAAAGGAACAGATGATTAAAAAGATGACAACTGTCACAGCAGGTCAGTGCCAGGGTCAAGAGGTGGAAACAGAGCAGCCGCTTTGGATCCGTCATCACCCCAGAAATGTCACTTTTGTAGATATTGAATCAGAAATGTCACAGCCGTGATGTGAGCCGTAACCAGCAGCACTGTTTATTCAGGCCAGACTGGAAATTTGACTGAAAACGTACACTCTTCCATCAGCGGTGAGACAGAGCGGTGTGTGGCAGAGTGAAGGGGGGGGGGGGTTAGCTGGATGATGAATAAGTCCTGATATTGGCATTGCTTCAAGTGGAGTTCACAGATACTAACTCAGGTGGCACAGCTGCAAATGTACGATGATGGACAGCAGACGGGACAATGAGTCGATATGAAAGGAGAAGTCTTCAGGGCTCCTCTGCATACCTGCTGTCTAGGCATGCAGAGGGAAGTGCTGTTAAAATTAAGAATATGCATCACTAAAACTCTTCAGGTGTTCCTTCTGGTCTTTTTATTTGACTTATTCAACTCCCTTTATTTATGTATCACTGAATCACAACACATTATCTTAAGGTACTTTACCAAAACCATTCGATGCCGATCATGCAGACAGATTGGTTAAAGGTTTTCTACCTAAAGAAAACCAGGTGATTACATCCAATCATTAACATGAGCCTGTAGAGACTGTAGATGTTGCCTGTACTGTGTCATTGACTGCAGTGATCCCCCACACTAAGAATGCTCACTGTTATAAATCCGATTCTCTTCACGTCAAGCCAGATACAACACTCATGGTTGATGCACACATCGACCAAACAAAATGTTGTTACTGACATCCATACAGACGTTGATCTGTAAAACCTAATTTGAAAACAATGCTGTTCATAAACTTAATCTGAAAAAGAGTTTTTAACAGGAAAGTAACATTTAAGAAAATTCACTAAAACATAAAATAAAAAAAACAAAATATGAAATAAAATAAATATTTGGAAGAAAACTAAATCTGAGAAAGAGAAAAGTTGCTCTTATACCTTTTTTTCCATTTAACCTTTTTTCAAACTTATATGTGGATTGTTTTTTTGTTTTTTTTTTTAATTAAATTTCCATTTACAAAATGTGTCCAATCCGTAGATTAACATAAGATTTGGTTTAGTATGTTGATGGAATAATGTTGTACAAACTGTCATACATCAAATCAGATTTGTCTATACGACCAGAAATTGGTGAAATTCTAAAGCAAAACAATCCTTTATTTGAAAGAGAAACTCCTGCATTTGATGCCAGTATCACCTCTAACCCCTCGTGAAGACAAAGGTTAAAGCCAGATTAGCATGCTGTATATGTAGAAGTTATTGCAATTGTTCTCTAGGTCCATAAGATTTACACACTACACTTGACTCCAGCCAAACGGTCAGATTAGTAAATAATCAGGTACCATTTTTATTGCTTGTTTGGTTAACCAATTAAATTGGGACGTTTTATTGGTTGACCAAATAAAAACCAAAGGTGTGGTCATTTTCTGTCCAATATTTTGGTATATTTATACAAAGTTGATTTAACCAACTAGATTGGTTGTTAATCCAAACTATCCATTCTCAGAGTGGAAGCGGTCGGATGATCTGCTTGTGTTTCTGACCAATCAACTTTCTTCTTTGTGCTTCATTGTCCTTCTGTCCCCAAACAAACTAGTGAAACCACATGATGCTGTTTGGCTGGATCTAAGAATGACTCTTAGCAAACTGGAGACATTTCTCAGCTCTATAGGATCCCTGAACCCGACCAGCGATCATCTCAGTAGAAAAGAGGTTTAACATTCCACACAACTTGTCTGTTTTTCCATTATATCTTCTTTCTTCTGTTTTCGATGAAGCCCCATCTGCATCACAACCTGAAACATCGCATTGAATGCCTTAAAACGAAATATATGACGGTGTAGCTCTTCTACAATTCTGCATTTTAAAAGAGTTGAACAGAAAATCACTGAAGCAAAGCTTAAATGGAAATAAATTTCAATCTAATTTCAACTGTACGTCTGAAACACAGCAGCTGCTCAGTTTCCTTTTATTCCTCCAAACACAACTTGTATTTATCGCACTGACTTCCAGATTTTTTTTTCCTTCGACAGTGAGTTCAATGCTGCTTGAAAAAGGAAATTAATTACATGCCCACCAAGTGGTCTCTTATAAGGCAGCTTTAGATAAGACTGAGAGCGAGGCACAGCAAATGGCGGCCTGGTTTGATGTCTGTTTTCCCTTTTGAGATGGAAGAAATGATTCCTAAATTTACCGTAGCCCTTCTAGTCTGGTAATGACTTCAAAGACAGTTGTTTTTTGTTTTTTTATTCAAGTGTTACTTCTCTTTCTCTTCCTCGTGCTATTTGTGATTCCACTTCCAGATTCTCGCTTAAAGCCCACAGTGAAAGAAATGATAATAACAGGGTTTGTAAGCAAGCTCGCCCAACTCCAGCTGCCTCCGCACTCACATTTGCAATAAACATGCCACCTCTTCACGCAGGGGAAATAATATATTCCAACCAATGAAGTTGTATTTACAGGAGCAGACTGTTTCACACGCACCTTCCCCCCCTTCTGTCTGATAATATTAAGCTGTGCTGTAAAAGTTCTGTAAATAAACCATTGATGTTCTACATTGAAAAGTATTCACACCCCCTTTAATGTTTGTGTTTTTTGGCTCAAACACACCTTTCCCATGTTTATTTTGGATTTACTGTGTAACATCAAAACAAAGCAGCGAAGCCTACTTCAGACGGCAGGACAATGAGACCTGGTTTAAAACTTTATTTACAACAAATGTTAACGAGCGGCGTTGTGCAGAAGCATGAGGCAGCCATGTTTACAGTCCATGTTGGAAATCAGGAGTCAGTCTCAAGGGAAAAATACCAACACTAATGAGAAACTACAGATGTGCGGCAAAAAAAATCTTTTTATAAAAAAGAAAAGCTCTTACAGCAGCCAGTGGTTACATTTTTAACCCTATAAGCGTTTTTTTCAATACATAATAAAGAGCATCATTAAAACTTTGCTCCAATGCAGCTGCAACATAAACCCTGCATTTTTCCACTGGTGATGTCTTCCAGTGCCAATGCAATAAAAACATGCAGCTATTTAGGGACACGTGGGATCATGTACACCTTGTCTACCTGATTATTTTCATTCATTTTCTTCTATCGCACCAATTTCAGATCATTCGATCAGATTGGTTGAAAGTTTTCTATGGAAGGAAACCAGCTGATTGCATCGACTCAATGACTTTGCAGGATTTGTTCCTCTTGGATGAACAGGTCGAAATAGTAGATATTCACTTGCATTGTGCTGTTTACATCAATCCCTTACATCAAGCATGCATGAAGTGACAGTAGAGAGAAAAAAATCCCCTTTTACAGGAAGCAACCTCCAGCAGAACAACACTCGGTGTGAACGGCCTTTTTTCTGTTAAAATGAAAGTGCACCTTTGATAACAAACCTGGATGTTAAGGTCCTCAGCTCACAGACCAAATATTTACAGTTTCCATCCGACTCAGGCTGTTTCCATCATTGTTTTGTTCTTCTGAATTTTATTCTTGTTATTGTGGATTGAAAAGGTTTGACCCAAATTCTCTTTCTAGTTCAAAAGTTTGCATTGAAACACTTTCATACAGAGCTCATTTCTAAACATCCTGAGTACTGCGTTACATATTGTGCCCTTGGACTGCTAACAATCAGCACCACACATGATATCAAACAACTTGGTGAATAGACTTATTCAGTGGAAGTTTCTGAAGGTGTTGTTCAAACGTCTCACTGGCGCCGGTCCATCCAGGCCTCCTAAGAAGAACACTTGCACCAAAACAAACTCTCTACAGAAACATTACTTTCACCTTGTCTTTAAGGGACCCGTACAATTGATTGCTAGATTAACATTGATGCTGCCACTCAAAATAAGTTGTACTGGTCCTTTAACAAAGCTCAGTCAGTGATCAAGATAGCAAATCATTTTAAATGCTCTCATACTATATAAAAACATTTCAATCATTTCTTAAGGATATTCAGCTGGTAAAAATGTAAACTCTTGACAATTGCTCCCCATGAAGCTCATGTAGAGTTCTGGACTGATGGTTTTCTCTTCCCACGTGCTTGGTAATGTAAAAATGAGCAGGCCGGTGTCTCGGTGGAAATAGAGGAAAGGCTTAGGAACAAATCTCAGTAAAGCCTTGGTCCATGTGCAGAAATCCCAGGAGTCAAAAGCAGCCACGCAGCGGGGAAAGTGTCCTCTCCTCTCTTCAGGGTATGAATTAGAAAGAAAGCACTTGGCTTTATGAGTTCTTCTTTAGGAAGGTAAAAGTTATTTAAACAGCAACAAACAGAAACATCTTTCTGTAGAAGAGGTTTTAAAGCTGCTCTTTCTATTTCGTTCTTTTAGATTATCCCTCCACTTCTGGACATAATCTAGATTAAAGCTGCACAGTATTAGAGATTCTGTGATTCTATTCATAAGCTATGCTGTGATAATTTATCAGGTGTGAGAAATGCCTTTAGCAGTTTGAACGTTGTCATTTGTGTTCAGTGTGGTCATTGGCTAACTGTCACATTAGCATGCACCAATCTGTGGACTCCAAAAAATCCTAACATTAAATGAAATGGACACGGATAATGATGATAATGATGATTTATGTGTAATGTGTTGTTTAGCCTCAGTAGACAGCAGTGATGGAGGCCTTAAGGTCTAAACCTGTTGTTAGTCTTGGGCTCGCTCTTGCTCTCTGCTTCAGTCTTGGTTTCAGAAGGTCTGGTCTTGTACAGTCCATCCCCGTCTTAAGGGAGCAAGCATTAGCAGACGAAGCAAGCGGCTGGCAAACAGTCTGAACAGAGAGCAGGTAAGTGAGAGGGCGCCACTTACTGGCCTGGAGCTGCAGGCTGCAGACTCCTGCTTTAGCAGATGAAACTCTGATCCTATCTCAAAATGGAGGAAGGCAAAAATGTAATACCTTCATATTTAGATCATTGTTAAAGTAGAAGTCAAAACTCTAATTTGTTCAATTTTCTGTGCCAGCACATAGGAAACTGGTTTCATATAATTTTCTCAGAACAGGGGCCATAAAAGGGTCCGGTTCTACTGGGTCATTGGCCCCCTGCCAGCCCGTCTACAACCACCCATGTCTTTAACCAGTTACAGGGCAAGTTACCGTTTTTGGTCACTTTTACAGCCCTTTATATTTGAAAGCACAACATTTATAGCAGCCATCCAGCATTGATAATACTATGTGGTGGATGATATGTCACCTACTGTAAATTAAGTTGAAAAAGTTTAGAAGGTAAAAATCTACGTGAAAAAATAAAAAAAAAGACATAAAAAATAGGCTAAGTTGTAATTTACAAAATATAGGTTTCTGTTTCAGCATTAAAGGTCAAAGATTATGTTTTAACATAATGTAACAAGAAACATGTGAGGGTTTTTCATGATTTTATTATAAAATAACATTTTCTTCTTCTAATTTCTTTGAAGGAGACATCCGAAGGTTTGATTACAAACATGCTCTGCATTAGATGAGCACCGCGTGGCTGACGGAAGAAAATACTATCCTACATTATTTTTATCAGATTGTCTAAACAGATATCCTGCCTGTTTCTACATGAAGGTCTGGTAGCATAGAGACAAGTCGTCCCTTCATCTGAGGAGGTAAATCCAGAGCTCAAAAATATAACATTAAACACTAAGATCAGCGTTTCTTTGGTTGGTGCATCTAACCCCAGCTAACAGCAACAGAGACATAAAATGCTGTTGAATGTTGAACTCAGCTGTTTATTTAGTGTTTCATATACGGCTGAGTTCTAACAGTGCTGTGGCTGAGTCACTATATAGTGGACAAAACTGTGGGTGGGTGGGTGGATGTTCCAGCTGCAGTTTATGTCTTTGCTTCAGACACAATCCCACTGAGGATGTTATTCAACAGTTAGCTGAGTGGGAGTAAAGTGAATTAGTATGGATGTTAGAAAGTGGCGCTCCCCACCTTTAAAACCCACAATGCCTTGCTTTCCATTTTAACTCTAACTGTCCAAACCATCTACACAAGTTGTCAGCACCAGTTACACTTCAAATCAGATTTTGGCATAAAGAATATCAGAGGAGACTTTTTTCTTCTCATCATCTGAAGATATTATCATGATATCAGGATATTCGATCGATCTTTTTTGTTGTTGTTAGAATAACAGCATTTTTTACATCAAATTCAGCTTTTCTAAGCATGTCTTCAGTATTTGGTTGATTTAAACTGTGAACTTAGGTCCAGTCATGTTTTAGACTCTGTCCTGATTCAGTATCGAATCTCTTTCCACAAATTATTCACAGGACTGGATCAGAACTTTATGGAAGTTGCTCTAAAACACTGACTTTTTCCTTTTTTAAAGATCTGTTTGTGTTTTAGGATCATATTAATTCACTGTCTGGAATTGTTTCCTCAGAAATATGCAAACACAGGTTGATGCCAATTGAAGCCTGGACAGACTGTATAACTAATTGTTTTTTTTTTAGCAAAACTCATTAATCCGTTTCTGCTAAGGTCTAATATCAACCACATTTAAAATGAGAACATTCCCATAGATTCTGTGTCGAATTCAAGGCCCACAGGTAAGACTTGGCCCTCCAAGGCAATTTATCAGGTCTTCAAGAGCCCAAAAAGGGATATCATTTTATAAAAAAAGAAATATTGACTTTTAAAAGCACAAAGTTGCTGCAAGTGCTAAATAAATGTTTAGTTTAAATTATAACTTAAGAACAGTAAAATGAAATGATAAAACCTGGGCGGAGATGTGCTGATCTGTAAATCTGGTTCAATGTCTATATCTGGTGTTACTGCTTTATTGTGGCTGATAACCGGTTTAGCTGACATTATAAATCTTTGCCTAACCTATCTACCTATCCTCTTCTGCCTTTGTGAAAAAATAATTCCCACAATTTATTTTCTGTTTTAGCTGAAGATTCCCAATCATTGCTTTCTCTGTCACCTGATAAACAATCACCATGTAATTACCCCCCCCCCCCATGACACAAAAACAACTAGAGTGAAATAAACATTGTTAATATGGGCCCAGGTTTACCAATCAGAATAATAACAAAATGTCAAAGATTATCGACATCAGTCTATAACAATATTAATGCTGAGCTGTAGTTCAACCTTAGATCACGGGGGTTTCTTTAGAACAGATGCAGCCAGCCCTTTCAAAGGCTTGAAAACGATAAAGTCCAATATTGAAATGAGTTTGATATCCCCGGCTTAGAAGGAGTTGTTTATAAATACAAAGGTGGGGTTGCACCAAATGACAGACATCATGTTGTATTACCATCTTTGATTACAGTAGCTGAAAGGTGACACACTCATTAGCCTTAGCATGTAGCACGTTTAATCTCAATGTTAGGAAGAAACCACCTTCTAGGTTCATAAAGTTGGACTCTGAGTAGAAGTTGAACAATGGTCTTTTATTGCACTAAATAACTAATAATAACTATTAATAACTAATACTATTAATAACTAATAAAGAATTAGGAAAAACCCAACAAAATAGAGCTCTTTGATAACCAAAAACATTGGAAAAAGTTCAAATAAAAGTGTCCTTTTCTTCTGTATATGAAGAAAAAACTTAGATCCATGTGGTGTGTGTCTGTCTGTTCATATATTCTTCTCCGACCTGTGTAGTTTTTTTTTTTTTTTTTTTGAGCGCGCTTATCCGTATCAAAAAAGTGTGTAGATGTCTGTAGTTCTCATGGAGTGGATCCCGTTCTCTATTTCCTGTCGCTGGGCTCGCCACCGAACCATGGAAGGTTCAGAATTAATGCAGATCGATTCCAGCAGAAAAATAAAAGCAATTCTAAAATAAAACCAATATTCTTACTCTGATTCTCTGCATTGTCATAACCAGATAATTGTAAATATATGTCTACATACATAAGTAGTGTTATGTTAAAAAAAAATAACATTAAGATCTTTTATTCTTAAAATGAATGGACTTCTCAGTCTGTTCCCTCTTTCTTTTTTAAAGCAGTATTTATATCAATAACCAGCCTTTAAATCACATGAGAATCTGAATAACCACAAAAAAATAGATATGACACAGTAGCAGACGAGGCCATCTGTGCTAGCATAGCAGCTACCCGCGATTAGCGTTAGCAAGCTAATTAGCTATCTCTTCAGTTATTCTTTTATTTAGCACAATGATACACAGTATCATGGTGGGTCACACATTGGATAATAACTGCGGCTGGTTTTATGGACCTGTCTCAGCAAAACGCTTTTACATGAGCTAACTCCAACAAGCTAATAACTGAAGGCTAGCATCTTATCACTTAGCCTAACTCTTCAAAGTAGCTCCTCTCCCTCTTCCTCTCAAGGCTCATAAATTTTTCTTTCTCAGGTTTATTAGCTCTACAGGTGTTGCTCTCCGCTCGTGTATCAGCAGTGAGTGTGGCTGGGTTTATCAATGTGAGCGTACATGCTTAGCGGCAGATACCTAATACAAACGTGCAACAATGCGGTGGAGATGATAACTACAGTAACCATGTGGGTTACACACATTTTACATGTATATGAAGAAGTGTTGATGGTGGAGGTGGAGTATAAAACAGACAACAGCCGTACATTGTTCTACTTGCTGTTTTCTGTTGAAATGGAGGACCATCCATATTCTTTACTCCGCAAGAGGAAAAATCTGTTAAAAATCATGTTGTATTTGGAATAGAATTTAAAATCCTCCTTCTCATATATAAAGCCCTAAATAACCAAGCTCTGTCTGATAACAGAGATCTGATTGTTCCTTATGTTCCTAACAGAGCACTTCGCTCACAATCTGCAGGTTTACTAGTGGTTCCTAGAA
>JAUZNJ010035838.1:0-12089 GCA_034780135.1 Jordanella pulchra
AAACAGGTGCAGTTAATACAGGTAATGAGTGGAGAACAGGAGGGCTTCTTAAAGAAGAACTAACATGTCTGTGAGAGTCAAAATTCTTACTGGTTGATAGATGATCAAATACTTATTTCACACAATATATATATATATATTTCACAAAATATATATGTCCTATATATATGTCCTGCAGGCGTTCCTGTATGTTTGTGTTAGATAGCAGATCAGTTACTCTATTGAACCATTTACAAGTTTGAGTCCATGACTTTAAGTATTGTAATTCTCCTTATTTTTATTCTTTTTCATGGAAAAAATTAATTCTGTATTTCGGGGTGTAACTGGAATTAAGCATCCACTTGGTGGCGCCACTGTTTCAAGTTTATTTGCCTCTTACTTGACAGAACAAAATTTAAAAACATTGTTGGTTTGTAATTAGATCAGTTGTTCGACTTGCAACTAAGCAAAAACCTTTGGCAAAACTAACTTGTATTCAACATTTCTGCTCTACATTTCTAGAGGTTTAAACCTCTTAAGAGGTTTCTGGTTAGAATAGAAGCATAAAAATATCCTTCATTGTCCCACTGCAGGGAAATGTATTTGTTTCAGTGGCAACACAAGAGCAAATAGAAGTGAAAAAAGATGCAACTAACACACAAAAAATGGAAATGTATACTTTGGGATAAACAAAGCAGGCACAGCAGTTGCGGGATGCTATAGTCTTAATTGAACACAGCTCTCTGTTAGAGGGGAGGTGGTGAAACAGTTTGTGTCCTGGGTGGGAGGGAATTACAAATATGAGGAATTTGTGAAATCTTTCCTGTTCACCTGTGAGTTGTGGACAAGAACATTTCCTGAAGCGAAGGAACATTGCAGGCAATGAACCTCTCTGGAGAGCAAATGATAAGCTGCAGCCTGCACTTGTCCTTGTTGGTTGCAGCAGCATAGTAGATAATAACTTAGGAGTCCAGCAATTTTTGCATAAAATCAATTACAGAAATCAAAAGCACTTATACAGCAGGCCATGACCACAGCAAATAATACAGTAAACCTGTCTGGCAACATCCATGCTACACCAGATCTAAGACTTTTAACTTTATTACTTTAATTGAGTTTAACTACTTAAAATAAATATACTACTATAGTGCTAGTGTTAAACACATCATATCAAGGCATTTTATTAAAACAATTAAATTAAATCATTCTGGTATAAAGTTTTCTTTCTAAAGAAACCCAGCTGATTACATAGAGTCATTGACTTTGTAGGATTCGCTCCTCCTGGATGTAGATACAGTAGATGTTCGCTTTCATTGTGATTTTGGCAGCAATCCCTCACAATGAGCATGAATGCAGCAAAGAGAAAAACTTTTTTACTAAGAAAAAATCCTCCAACAATAACAGGCAAAGTTTGAGCAGTTTTCTGCTAAGGCTGACTGGGGAATCAAGGCAGACAGAAGCAGAAACACAAAAGGAACATAAAGCACTGATCCATAAATATTTGTTTTGGAAACGATAAAGACAAATTGGTTCCATAGGTGGCTAGAAAAGAAACAGTTGTAACATGAAGTCTGAGTTGGTTTTCATGTCAAAAAGAAGGAAAGAGAGCACAGTTAATCACAGTAAAATCTGTACTTTTAATGTCTGGAAGGGAAACAAGAGTAATCCCTGAAAAGAAGGCCTGACTACATAATCTATAATAGAAGTTGCTGATGGTGGTAGCCCAGCTGAGGCGTCCCTCCATGATGGTGTCCCAGCTTGGGCTTGCCTGTAAAATCTTTGATATTAGAAAGCTCATAGAAACAATTTACTTCTATCCTCTTTTTTATTTATGTAACTTCTTTGTGAATAAGAATTGGGTCAATTTTTCTCATACCTGATGATGTTGATGTTAGCAGATAAAACTATGATGTAAAAGCAGAGAGAGCATTAAGTTAGAAGTGAAACCAACAAATTTTGCAAAATTTTAGAATGAAGCAGAATGATGACAAGTTGTTCCTATGTCCCTAGAAGCCTAAGTTAAAACTACAAAGTTACTGTTTTGTAGAAACAAAAAGTGTGGGGCTGGGCCCCTCAGGAGCAGGCTCTCCTTTGGGTTTTGGTCCCTTGGGGGTCAGACTCTGGATAGTCTTGTCTGCCCTTCTTGCGTCCCCCTGATCTGGGGTGCCTTTGGATATCTGGGGCTCGCATCACCTCTTTATCTATCATGGGCCTTGTAGGGCGGGTCTGAGGCTGCTCACACCAGCTATTAAGCATATTTTACTTCTGAAGAACCTTTGTAAATCTTTTATATGCATGTACATGTATACACACCAAGGGAATTTGGTTTCAGGTGTTCACAGATACACAATAATACTCAATGCTAAGTTTCATCTACAGATATATACCACCCTGAATAATGTACCGTAAACTCAATAGGTTTTGCCTTTAGCACACATGGATATCAAAGGGATACCCGATACTCTTGAAGATTTTTTTTGCTGTTTTTTCCTGTCTCTATCTCTTTCTCTCTTCCCTTAGTTCTTATCCCCTCTTTGTTTACCACCTTCCTTTCCATCTCCATGTCCATTGTATAGAATTTTACTCCCTAGATTATTCTGAATAAAGTTTCAAGTACCAAGTGGAACCTTATGGCAGTAGCTACAATGGTCTGCTTATGAAAGCAGGTGTTGGACTATCATCTAGCTCTGGGATATCTATTCCCAGATCTATATTGGCAAAACAAAAATATACATATATATATTTTCCTGGCAATGACCATGCCCTTCGATGTCTTTCAGGTTTCCACTAGCACTGCAATAAAGACACTACCAACGTTAAGGTGTTAAATAACATTCTTATAAATTCAGACTTCAGATTAACCACAGTGGGGGGTTTCTGGACCTCAGACCAGCATTTGACAATACTGAGCACCCTGTTCTATCTTTTAGAAATTAATTTAGATATTACATCAGATACTGTGTTCTTGTGCTTGGTCTGCCCAGAATTTACCCTGATCTACGTCATCAAGCCATTACGTTTTCCTGCCTTACTGAATATTTCGATTTTCATTTTGAACAGTACAGGACCCCACCCCCCACCCCCCCCAACTACACCTTCACAAAACCGGTAAAAAGACCAAAAAAGGCAATTCAGGATTTCCCACCTTGGGACCACAGGAAATGACAGTAGTCAGCAGTGATATACTGGCGGATAAGTAGAAGTTCACCGTAAAGACCCCATTTGGGGTTTCCTTTGAAAAATGGACAGGCTCTCAGAGGAAGGTTTTGAATAGCAGAATATTACACCTTTATCCAAAGTCAAATGGTGAAAAGCAGAAGTTCACCAACAGAGAGAAATAGTACTTTCTTTTGAAGTTTCTTTTGAAGATCAGCAAACATGACCAGAAAAATGGTACAGAAACACAGTTCTAAGGAATTGCATCTTTGCAGTGTAAGAGCTAAAAGATGTGTAAGGAGTATCTAAGGGGAATACGAGAATAAATTTGTTCCTGTATAATTTGCAGTTTGTCCTGGAACCAACTAATCTCTATCCCTCTGTAACCTATTTCTCATACTCTAATTTGTTTAATGTTTAGTCAGCCACAAATTGTGCAAGTTCTTCTTCTTAGAAAGATGAGACATGTCTGTACTTTTCATCATGGGTACACTTCAACTACAAGAAAAAAGCCAGGAAATTATATTGTAGGATTTTAGTTTTTTTCCATAAGTAATAGTAGTTGGTCATTAACAAAACTTCAACACTCTGTAGCATTACCTTTGTTGGCAATGACAGGTTAAATATTTCCTGCAAGTCTTCACCAGGCTGCACGCTGTAGCTGGTATTTTGGCTCATCCCTACCAGGGAAAGACAGACTTTCAAATGTAAACTGACTTGACTTTCTCTGACTTGCAAATGTACACATTTACCAATGTAAAACAATTTTCCAAATTGGAAACTAAATGTGGCACAGTTTTTGTGTCTGCTTCTAAGAGTATGGAAAAATATTTGGTGTCATTATTTTCATAGAGAAGGGATTGGTTGGTATGATGCCAGTCGATGGAGAGAGATTCTGTGCCCACGTAAACACGTGAATCCTCAAAAATAACAATACTAGAAGGATATTAATAAAGAAAAAATTAGGATAATCTTTATAGCGTTAAAACCAATCTAAAAACAATGACTGAACTTTAATTTTGTGGTATGTTTGAAAAAAAAATTACATCACAATACCCTGCTAATAGACATGGGGCTTATAGGTAGAGTGTCCATCTCTTCACAACAGGGATTTTTTTCTCCCACTATTTAAGCTAATAAAACATGAAGCTCTGTGATGTTTTCATTTTCTTTTACTTTTGTTCTTAGCTCCTTAAGATAGGCTATGGATTAACTATTAATATTATCTAATATATTGTATTATTCTTTGAACCATTATCATTATATCCTCCATCGCCATGACTTTAGACCTAATCTTTCTTTCTTTTATGGCCACTCTCAAACTGACAATTCACTCATTCTAATGTTTCAACATTTGCATAACAACTTTATAGATCATCCACTAAACACCCACTTGTTGCACTTAGTAAAAATAAACAAATACTTCACACGTACAATTCAGCACATCCTATTTGGAATTTTTAAACATCAGGCCAATAGACTCATATAGTAAGTCCAAGTCTTAGGCTTCCTCTTCAGCTGTCCTCATTTCTCTTTGGAGTTATCATTTCTCTTCCTGCTTTTTTGATCCTATCATCATTATCATTTTATTCTATTTCACCATTTCTGCCTTTATTTTTTTAGTTTAAATTAAGGATTCTCCTTTCCTTTTCACCTTCCTTGTAAATTCCTTCTTTTAGTTAGGTGATTGTAACCCTTGTTGTTTCATAGTTTCAGCTACAGCACAGGAATGATCTGATGCTGTGACATGTCACTCATCTTGCCATAACCGCTGTTTGGGGCAATTAAATATCAAGGGGGTCTAGTGACCCCACCCCCAGCCTCACCTCTGGAACAGCAGTGACATGTATTTTTTTTTAATTGTCTTGTTATTCTTGCATTGCCTTGCCACCTAAGGAAGTTTTATATCTTCTATGAGTGCTTCTGTTTGGTTTTCCAAGAGTTTTCCAAGAGTTTTTGTATTAGTTTTCTTTTTGCAAAAGTGTATTCCTTTTTATGTTTGCCTTCTAATACTGTTTCATATTTTCTAATGTAGTCTTTCAAGGATGTGTATATTTATAAAAGTGTTTTTTTTTTTTTTCTTTTGCTTTTGTCTGTCTATTCTGTGTGCATTCTATGCTGCAGTCCACAAAATTTTAGTATGGTTTAATTATGAACAATAAAATGTTTCATTTATTCTTCAAAATGTGGCAACTAAGTTTGTTAAATGTGCTTTTTTTTATAATGATAAAAAAATTTACCCAAAATTGCACTTAACTGGAAGGACAGGTTAAACCTTAAATGTCTAAGCTGTGGCCAAGAATCAGAAGTAGCTAAAGGTTTGGATGCTCATTGAAACAACATTAATTTAAAATATTTTTTTGTAACAAGTCTTAGTGCAAGTGCATTAGGTTGGCTTGGATTAAAAATGACGGTAATTGATTGAACAGATCTACCATAAAGTCTCTAGTGAGTCTACTTGAAAAAATGTAACCTACAGCAAATTTTAAGCTTCTGTCTGTCTGTGTTTGTCTCAACATATATATGAGATAAGCAAAATCTTGTTACTCTTTTTAAATTTGTCTAGCACCGTCATTACAACTTAGAAATCACAGCTCCTGTCCTAGAGGCTCTCAGGGGCTACAGACAGAATCGCACCCTTGACAGAAAATGTGTTCACATAAAATCCCTACTGGTTGGTGTTTTCATTGCTTGTGAGCTGTTTCAGTATGCATATTGCTATCAAATACATTTTTGTTTTTTTCCCTGAAGTGCAATTAAAACAACCTCTTTATGTGCCTATGTTTTTTTGTCCTTTTTTTTCTAACATTTCAAAAATATCATGCAAAAATAAAGGTTTTGGTAGAAAATAAATGAAATATATTTTCAAACATTTTCATTTGAAGATGTTTTTAAGGGTTTGTCTAAACATTGATTCAGGCAAACCTTTGCGTTTCACACAAACAGATGCATGCCTAGTAATTTTGCATCTGATGTGTTCCTTGCACTAAGTCTACACTCATATTCTCATGCATACTTATGCTCTTTTTTTTTATCAGTTTGCAGCAGCAACAGCACTAACTTTGCGCACATGAATGTGTGTGTGTGTGTGTGTGTGTGCGTGTGTATGTTAGGGTGCGTCAGAGGAAAGAGGAAGTTGCGGGATGAAGTTAAAAGACTTCAACATAGTGCAGCTCTGCAGAACACCCACTACGGAAGAAAGGCAGAACGAGAGCGCCGAAGTCTGAAATGAAATAATGAAAGTTAAGGAGTGAAAATCAAGCAAGAAGACTTCAAACTGTGTGGAGAAATTAGTGGAGGTAAGATTGAATTGGTTTTAAATTTGCTATGTAATTTGATCAACAATGAAAATGCTTTCGTAGTAGTTTCTTCTCTCTTTTAGAAAGCTGTTTGCTTGAAATGGTTGCATGTGTGACAGTGAAGTGCTTTCTGTAGGCCAATCGAATTTATTGAACTGAACTAAGGTTGAACCTTACTTAATCAAAGTTCAATCAAAAGCTGAGCTTTTTTCTTCTGCAAGCAATATATTCTGTAAATTAATCCATCCATACATTAAATTACAAGACAGGCAAAGATGGAGTTGTGGAGGCAGTGTGCGATGTGGTTAATAGACTGCCGTGTTCTTCCTGAGAACCACCGAGTCACATGGGAGGGTGCACAGGTAAAGCTGCATCTGACACCTGCACACAAATGTATATATCCCCATCTCTTTGCTGCTCTGTTTAAATGTGTGTGTGGTAAATGTCCTCAGGTGTGTGACCTTGCCCAAGCTCTCAGAGATGGTGTATTGCTCTGCCAGCTGCTCAACAACTTGCTCCCCCAGGCTGTCAACCTGAAAGAGATCAACCTGCGGCCACAGATGTCCCAGGTGAATCACAAAACTTTTCCTGCTCCATTTACATAGGTGATTTTCATAGCTACCACTCAGCCAGCATGCATCAGTGATGCCCAAAGGTTATATGATAAGAAAATATTGTAATATCTTATCTTACCTGTTCTGGATGTATGCAGAGTATTAGTAAAGATTATAGTGAGGATGAGTTAATATTGCCCCCCCCAAAAAACAACAGTTTGAAACAAAAGCAACATCGCAATAATAAAAAAATAATGCATTTTTGTTAAGTTAATGATTTGACAAATCAAAAGCATGAAAGTCTACAGTTTGAATGCTCAACTTGAAATTAGTAGGGTTATTTGATAACAAGAACATTTTAGGTTTGCTAAAAGAAAAGAATATAGTCAGCAGTACATCATTTATTTTTAAGTTTAAATACAAAAAATATATTAAGTGAAAGTAGATGTAAAAAAAAGGTACTGAAATGATTTATCTTTTAGTATTTCTGAATTATAAGCTCTGGTTTTCTGCAAGTTTCAGTAAGTCAAGTGTAAGAGCTTATAAGAAGTTTTAATATAGCTTTTGTTAATGCAAGTCCTACATAGACTATTGGAAATCTGTCAAAGGTTAAGCTAACCTGTTACTACATTAAAAATGTAAGTGTATTTTTTATTACCAAGACCCATAAACACAAATCCAGGAATGAAATTCTTCTTAGGCTTTGCAAGGAAGAAAGAATGTTTGGATCTTTTAGTTTTTCACAGCCAGCTGATTTGAATGTGAGTGATATGGTTCACTGCCCAGGGCAGCACAGCATGCGGGGAGTCATGCTCACTCTTAAACAGCTATCTGAGTTTATTTCAGGATATGTTTCGTATTGATCTCTTTTTCTTTGCTTTTTGTCTTCTCATTGGGAGTTTGCATCCCTCAGGCCTAAACATAGAAATTGTAAGAAAATACAGCAGTTGGCTAAGAATGTTTAAGTCTTAATCAGATTTAAAGATTGGCAGACTGGGTTACATTTTTTTATTTTTTTTATTTTATTTCATGTAAGGCAGCGGGGAGGAAGTGGTTTAATTAAGAGCAGACAGGTGGGTTGCCATTCTGTGCAGTTTCTGCATAGAATAAAGGAATACAATAATTCTTGCCTCATTAACGGTAATAGCAAAGCACCACTGGCACAATTTTTTTACAAAATGCAAGCTAGATGATACTAATTGGGAAAATAAGGATTTTTTCATAACTCTTTGGCGCCTAAAGTGGAGATATGCTGAAACCTGCTGAAACCATCCAACGGCAACCGATTAATTGGCTTCTGAGTTATAATTTCTGAAGGGCAGCATGAAATGATGTTCCATCGGGGATTTCTTTATATTCGGTTCAAACATTTTAGATCAGTTTGACTGTTAATATTTTGCCTTAAAACAAAAAAAACAGTGTCAAAAAGCCATCATAGATTCTGACACGGATGTTAAGATATGATGTAAATTGCACTAAGCCACGGCTAAAGCTAATAGGGTTAGCATCATGGATTTGCAAAAATATAGAAATGTTCTTGTGAGATGTGTACTTCAAAATAAATACATATATAGCAGTATAAACTCCAAAGCAGTGCTGAATTTTGATCCAATAACGTGAAAGTGAACTGATCTGTGGCTTTTGATTAATAACCGTTGAATCAGATTAGCTTTAAGTTTGGTAGTTTCTATAACTCTTTATAAAAGTCTTTTAAATCATTCAAAGAGCTTATATTCAAAGATAATTCAGAAAGACACTCCAAAGACTTTACGCTAGACTAAAATGACACGTCTTTATATAAACTATTGTGGACATATCTAGTCTCAGGGGTTTTCGTTTGCTTGTAATTCAATAGTTTAAGAAGTTCAGTGTGGTAAAAACGTGCTGTTGTACAGGTTGCAAGTGAGATGACAGACATAATTAGCGAAGAGGCCGATGTGAAATGAAGACATGATAGCTTAGGTATCAAAATAGCAGTGAAGTAATAGACTGTCAGGTTTTGCGCCTAAACTTCGGAAGTGAAGTCATGATGCTGTATCGAACAGGATTTAACGATAAAGTCCATTTAGTGACCTGGGTGCATCTAAACATTTGTGTGTGTTTGCAGTTGTGGCTTTGCTAAACATGTGAAGGCTGCACGTGAAACTCTGGGAAATCCTGTGAGGTCAGATTTGGTTGAGAAATGTCTGCTTATTAACAGAAAGCTGAGGGTTTGCTGTGAGGTGTTTTCAGCACATTGCCTCACCCAGCGACATTGCACAAGTTGGGTATAACTCCTTTTGCTCTTGTACCAATAATGACTTTGTGCTAAATAACTGCTCCATGGACAAATGTACAGCTCTTTTGTTAGTTTATATGCCTGAGTAATGAGATGAGATGCGTGCTGCAGTGGAAGCCAGAACTTACTGTTTCCCCTTTTCTCAATTTAGAGTTCTGCATTCTGCCTCTGCATTTAGCTGTGCAGAGGCAGAATGACAAAGACACCAAGAGACAGACAAACAGACAGAGAGAGAGAGATCAGTCAGGAAGACAGCCAGATGAAGGGAGAGCAGCATAGTCAGGAAGTTACATAAAGCAACAAATGTCTGACCACCGCTCCCCAAACGGCGCTTCGCGTGGTTTCTCATGTCGCCGTAATTTGGCTTCAAGTGCTGCTCCTGTGAAATGCTGTTTCAGTAAAGAGACTTCTTTATTTTGATGTATTTCTGTTTAAATTCGCAGGTTATACATCTGGATCGATTTTTACAAAGTAAATTAGATTTTCAACTAAACACTTCAATTTCTAGTTTCACAGGAGCACTCATTGAGTGTATCCGGTGATTAATGTTTGACTTTACAAAATTAAGAGAAATCTAAATCTTTACAGTAACAAGGGGAGGATTTCTGCAAGGATTAGGTTTAAATTATGCATCTGTCAAGGATTCATTTTAAAAGCAAGGATGACTCTTGGTTGATTATTATGTCCTTTCATTTTGCAGAGGATCAGTAAGAATAAAAATTCTGCTTATTGAAGTTGAAATGTTTTACTTTAGTTAGCATTTTATGTTGAGGTAGTATCTCTTAAGGTAGTATTTCTAATTCTTAGAATCGGACTTTAGTCTGAAAGCCACTCTGCCACTAAATGAGTTCAGGCCTCCGGCTGTACAGAACACCTTCATCAAATTATTTCTTTTGAAAAATGTATTCCCAGCACACTGTTCAAAAAAGAACTGAATCTCTGTAGGCCTTGGTTTAATTTATTTAGAAAATCTGTATTTGTGTAACTACAATTTTTTCAGATGACCACATTAACATTTCTGAAGTAACACATGCATCTCAGGCAGCTCTTTGTTCCTGGAGTTGATTTAAACTTAAAAGCCTGGCTAAACAGTGGTATCAGCATAAATTCAGACAGACAAGACAACGTCCAGTCCAGGTTTGTGTCTTCTTGAAAATTATTTGGGGTGGCATAAAAAAAAAAAAGAATGAATCAACTATTGTCATCTTTTGCTAAAAAAGCAAAGTACTTCTTTCTGTACAATACAATAAACACCTTCAAACTTTTAAACTTAAACACAGAAACAACTTAAAAGAAATGTGAACGTTATATGATTGTTTGCCTAGAGATTTTTTTCATTTTCTGAATCTACAAAAAATAAGCAAATACTCCCAATATGTGTCTTAATGAATTTATAACTAGCTTCAAAATATGCTTTGCGCCTGAAGAAAAATATCTTAATTGTTTAGGAATTGTGTTTGCATGCAAACAGATCTAAAAAATGGAGCAAGAGAAAGAGAGAGAATATGATCTCTGCTTTTGTATATCAAAAAACTGCAAGATTACACAGTTTTGAGAGCTGTTTCTGATCCAAAATGTATCAAAAGTTTTTCTGTTTATCTATGGCTTGCTACACGCTAAATTTGGCTGTAAATACGATTGTATCAGTCCCTTTTTGTATCCAGATGTTGATTTATTTTTGTGCGCTGTATTATTAACAATACAAGTATGAGCATTGTTGCCATAAACAGGAAAATCCAGGCTTTTAACCCGAGCTTACATTCTCTCTGCATGGTGTTCATACGTTTGCCCTGTGTGTTTGTGGTTTTACTTTGGTTCATTTACGTATCTATAGCCTGAAAACATGAGAGTCAATAAGTTTCCCATAGGTATGGGCGCTTGTGTGTGTGCTTGCTTACACGTTGTTTGTTTTATGTGTTTCTGTATTACCCTGTGGTTGATTGGCCATCTCTGCTTTAAAACCATATAGAATGTTGAAAAGGCCCTTCTTTACACTCGTTATGATAAATTACTTGGAAAATAAAAGGAAAATGTATTAATGATGTTGCTAAAGATTTTATTTCAACATGTGACCTCTATATATTTACCTTTTAATTTTGAATATGTCAATTAATAGGGGGAAATCTAAATATTCGCTGCATATCCATCAAAAAACTTAATTCTTTCTCAGTGCTGTGTCAAACTGAAATAATCATGTGGTCCCAGATATAACTGGGTTTTTATAGTATAGTATACGGAAATATGAACTTGAAAGGGAATAAATAAAGAATACAAACATAAAAATCTAATAAAATACTATTATTAACTTCAGAGATAAAGCAATGTTTGTGCTTTCATTTCTTTTTTAGTTTCTGTGCCTTAAAAATATTCGGACCTTCCTGGTAGTCTGTCAAGAGAAGTTTTATCTCAAGAAGAATGACCTGTTTGAAGCCTTTGAGCTGTTCGACGTACGGGACTTTGGAAAGGTAGGAAAACAGTTTTGCTATTTCTGTCTTTTAAGACGCAGATCTTCTGCATTATTTAGAAACATTTGGCTCATGTTCAGCTTTCTCTTTCTCAAGTTTGTTTTTAATGGGAGTGAGCTGCAGCAGATGAGGAGCTGACTGTGAGCCTCATCACCATCAAATGACAGGCTGGTTGTGCTTTAGAGTCTGAGGGCTGTTTACTGTGATGGTTAGTCAATCACACACTGGAGTCTAATTAAGAGGTCAGAGTGATGTTAAATGTATGTCCCTTTACTGCAGCATCCAAACCGAAAATTAACTGAATATGGTCCCTATCTAAAGTGATCACGCAATAAATGCTGATGTTGTTTTATATATA
>JAUZNJ010035839.1:0-36636 GCA_034780135.1 Jordanella pulchra
CCCTTTCCTGTCAGCCTACTGTCAGAAAAACAAGCCACTAGTGCTGTAAAAAGCTCAAAAAAAAAAAAATAAATAAAAATATTGCCCCCAAATAATATAACATTTTCTACACCATGAAAGATGTGACCTAATATCAATTATTTCCATGTGTTTATGCAAATCAATTATCCTCTTTCTAATAATATAAGTTTAGAGGTTTATTATATTATAGGTAGACTTCATTTTTTTAACGGTACACATATGGACACTTAGGGTGGCGTGTTAGCCTACTGCATCGAGAGTTCATGGAGCTTCAAGATAAAAAAATAACTTCAAATTCTCTGCATCATTTTAAAGATTAGGAGCTTCCTAAAAATGTTTTATTTACTTTCTTAACAGGGAGATTAGGAGCACTTGGTGCACCCAACTCATCTTTAAGGTTCATTTATTATGTTTCATTGCTCTACCAGGGTGTATTTAAAAAGTTATAATGTTGAATAAACACCACTTCTTCTGTCAAAGTTCATCTGCGTGAATGCAATTGTTTTTTGTTGTGGTTGTTTCATAAAAGCACACTAGGTCACTGCACCCTAAAATGTACAGAGATCACTGTATTAAACCATAGGCTAATGGCATGTAACACTAATTTAACATCAGCTTTCAGTGACACATTGCCTAGGTTGTAAATCATTTGTTCTTGAGACACTGTGAGTTAAAAATTAGAATCAAATGAGTTCAGGTAAAATGTCAAAACTCCATTTTCCCTGCTTCACAACACTCTTACAGGACATACGCGGATGAGAAGCGTGTTATTAACTAGAATATGTTTAAAAATCGCCCCATCCCACACTTCCTTCCTGCTGAAGCACTGAACGATGCGCGTTGGGCATGCAGATATAAAGACATGAACCCTCCTTCAGAGTTAAATGATGGATCGTGCTCGTTGACTAAGAGGAGCGGTGATAAACACATGAAGCGGAGGCGTGATCTTCCGCATTAGTTCTCGCTACAGTGTTGCAAGACCTCCACATTTCTAGTTCACTACATGCTGCATGTTGAAATTCACATTTGTAACCGAGAGAAAAAGAGGAAATGAGTCTCTCCTCGCTTGCTTCTTGTTCTTCTGCTAGTTTAACATCTTAGTGCCGCTGGAGGGTAACGTCTAAACGTAAGTTCAGTTTTTCTAAAACTAAAGTTGGTTTTTTTTTATTATTTACAACCTCCTATATGGTCGATTCAATGATGGATTAGATGATTCAGGCTTATGTCTTTGAATCCATATTTTTTTCTTTATTGTTTTATTTTGAACCTTTTAAGAGACGCCTAAATTTTTAACGATTTTTGTGTGTTTTAATTGAAGTGTTGAATGCCCCTTAATCACGTTAGCGGACTGTCTGCAATGAGTCTGAGGCTAAGAATAAATGCGCATCATCATAGCTGAGGAAGTAAATCAATTGTTTCCTTCCTAGAAAACTTTAAAAGGAACATCTGAAGTTATGTTAGAAGTTTTCTAATAATGGTGTCTTACTAAGATTAACCTCGCAGTGCTATAACCTATATGAGGTGTACCATAAGACTGAATACCAGAGGTATATAAAAAAAACTTGGCTAATTTATCTTAAATTTCCTAAGAAGGTTAGACATAAAACTGGGTGTGGAAATACCTCGTGTTGTTGAAGAATAACAAAGATTAGTTTAAATTAAGGAAAAATTGCAGGATATGAGAAATACTCAGTCTGAAGCTATGGTCCCCCAAGCTTATGTCAACCAATGAAATCAACTGTTAGGGATATTGTCTCCAGAAACTCTATAAATTTTAAAGGAGATAATAAAAGAAATACATATAAATAGATCAAAGCTATTGTCCGCTGACAATAGATTGCTTGATCGAATTTTCTTTATATAGCTGTGAAAATAAAGTTAATCGGTGTACTTGAACCAATATCCAAATGGTAATGTTTCCTCCAGCTGATTTTTGTGGTTCAGAAGGTGAAAGGTTTGTGTTCCAATGATTTTTAAACAAACACTCGAAAGGTCTAAAATTTCTCTACTAACATTTATTTTTTTCCCACTATGGAATTATGGTGTACATGTCTCCCAAAGCATTATTTGTCCCAAAGTTAATGTCTATACAGCTCTTTGAAATTTTGGGTGAATCTTGCTTTTATGTTTCTATTCTATTAAAATAAGTGAAAAATGATCATAAAACACTTGTGTTTTAAAATTTTACTCTAACACATCAGGTAAACATGTTCCCTGCTAGCAATTGCAAAAATGAGTCACAGCCACAGCATCATGTTTAATAACCTTAGTTAGCATTTTGGACTGTTGCATTAGCAAAACAGCTAACTACTTGAGGCATGACATTTTATATAAGAAACAATAAACGTTTGAATCTATTCTAACATGTTGTAATGGTAACCCTTTACCTGACAACAAAAGAATTAATATTCATTAGCATTGACTACCTCAGTATTTTAGCTATAAATTCAGCTAATCTGACTTTAGAATTAGCGCTGATCATTTGAGGGTTAGAATGTTATTGAAGCATTTTTTTCAAACTATTCCAACATTTTTTTATGTAAAGCGTTTACTTAACAGCATCGAGATGTCAGAAATGACTTGTTAAGCTTAGTTACAAACTACCAAATATGACTTTAGCATTAGCTCTGTGGGAAATCTAGCTAAAGCTTAACACCAACTTAAATTCTAGCTCCAAAATAAAAGCAGATTGTCATGCAGGGTTCTTTTGGGTTTTGTAAATTCATACTAATCTGTTATATGCTCTTAAATCATTATTAAAGTAAAAATCTAAAGGTAGAAACTGAAATTGATCTGAAAGACCAATCAGTTAAGGTTTCCATACTAGAACATATCACTATTAGAAAATTCTTTAGATCTATGTTGTCGGTACAGAGGCTAAAATAAGGGTCACAACCAGTTGTACAGGAGCACTGGCCCCTATTGGCCCCCATCTAGAACTGCCCATGGCTCTATGGTACAGCTTATTATTACTTTACTTTACTGTTCTCCTCCCTGCATAACCGAAACATTAGACTAATAGCTATATTCTAGTAAGGTAGCTAATGTTTCCTGGGATTTAACATTTCTGTGAGCTTACTGTACATTTATATGCTTAATTAAAGTATAACACATTTTTGTTTCACCTTTAATGGGCCACCACCTAAAAAAATAAAAAATTGACCTTAGCAATAGCGCTTTCGCAAATCTTTCTAAGGAAAGATGCAGCCCCAAGTTCTTTCCCTAGCACTTAAACCAAACATATTACATATTCATTAATAACCAAACACATCAGCCTTATGATTTACAGATGTACATATAAGAATAGTTATTATTTTTTAGTTCGAATGTTTGGGTTGGAATTGTTAATAAGAGAAAGTTAGCATTAATGTTTGGATGTTTTTATTATTGCTAGGTACATTTACAGTCTGTAATTATTGATTCAAATGTAAACATAGTTAACTACTAAAATTTAACAGCCCATAATATTGCTTTTCTTAACATTTTCTTCGTGGTATTCTTTATTTTTGAATCAATAAAATGATTCAGAATCAAATGAATTCAATTCTGTCTCAGAAAAAGGAGAATTACAAGCAAAACTTGGGCTCCTTGGTCACACCTGCTTTAATCCCTGCTTCTATACGTCTTTTAATACCTGTTAGGAGTTTCAGTTCTTGATCTGAGTAAACATCCATCATTTGCTCTGTGAGAATCGCCAGCTAACTTGTTGAATGTTGTTCTGATGCTCAGAATGTGGAACTGCCAAAAAAAAAAAAAAAAACTTCTGACAGATGGTGTTTATTTTTAATGTGTCACATAAGTGTCTTTCTGTTACCTTCAGCTGATTTTCCTGCACTTTTAATGCACCCTTTCTTGATTGAAGTCCCACTATATTATCAGCTACCAGAATCAAATCCTTTTTGGTCAAGAGTTTCTACATTAATATTACTAGGTTTGCATTATTGTTCTTGAGGTTTTGATTAACTTTTCTGCGTGCATCAGAACAAGTTCCCCCTTTTTTTTCTTTTACTTAAACTTAAACTCTTCTTGTTTTCAGCTGTTTCATAATTACATTATGCAACCTGTCTGAAACTGTTGCTTTGAAGAGAATAAGGCGGGTTATCTCTGGAACCTTGAAAAAAGAATATAAGTTAAAAAAAAATAACACTTTGAGAACTTTACTGCTTGTAAAACAGAGACATCGTGTTTCTTGATTAACAAGTATGACCCAATTTTTGTTAAAGAGCTTTGAAGGGTTTTAAACTTGATGTCTCATGTTATATAATTCATAAAAGAAAGAATACACAAAAGTTGCTTCTGCTGCACATCTTATTTAACACATTTTAAGGTTTTATTAATGGCTCAGGTATTAGAGAAGCTTCTGTTTTATTAAATAAATGATCATTTACTTTAAAATGTTGCATTGTTCATTTAAAGAGGTTTTTTCTTGCTTTATCTGCAGGAATAATGAAAGACAGACTGTGTGAACTACAAAGCCTCCCCTGTCCCCCCTCAGAGGAGGAGGGCGGCCGCAATGGGATTACCACCAACGGCTCAGAGGATGAGGAGCTTCTGCAGCAGCAGGCTGTCATCTTTCAGGGCGAGGATGTGATGGACAGCACCTATAAAGAGGCCCAAACAATGAGAAAGGAGATGCTGCTCCTCAAGTTGGATGTGAAGCGTCTGGGGAAGCAGAACACCCGCTTCCTCACATCTGTGAGGAGGCTGAGCAGCATCAAGAGAGACTCTAATGCGCTCGGCAAGGACATCAAGGCGAGAGGGGAGGCCATTTATGCGCGGCTGGAAAAGCTGGGCAAGGTGAGCAAGGACTTGGATGAAACACACGGACCCACTTCAGCGGTGGCTCGCATTGTCCGCTCGCAATACGTGTCCCTCACCAGCGCCTTCCATGAAGCCATTTCCGAGTACAATGAGGCTGAAATGATCCAGAGGGAAAACTGTAAAACCCGCATCCAGAGGCAAGCGGAGATCATGGGCAAGGAGGTGAGCAGGGAGCAGATAGATGAGATGATTGAGACAGGAAAGTGGAACATCTTCTCTGATAATCTCCTCCTGGAGGGGAGGACTGCCAGATCTGCTCTAAACGAGATAGAGAACCGGCACAAGGAGCTGCTGGAGCTGGAGAGCCGCATCAGGGACATCCATGAACTCTTCTTCCAGCTAGCTCTGTTGGTAGAGGAGCAGGGCTGCATGCTGGACAACATAGAAGCAAACGTTGGTGCTACTCAGGACTATGTCGCCAAGGCTGCAGTTGAGGTCAAGCAGGCTGTGAAATACAAGAAAGACAATCCATGCAGGAAACTTTTTTGCTGTTGCTTTCCTTGCTGCAAATGAGACTTCCCTCTTTGTTTATCTGTCTCTGCAGAGCTGGCTTCAAGAAGCTAATCCAAGCTGTGGTAATAACATGCAGGCCAGTAGGGGGCCCACGAATGTGCTGGAGTTCTTTTAGATAATTCAGTTTACTGGCATTTGCTTTTAAAATTATAAATGTTTTAACATTTCTAATTATTTGGGGATTTGAATGGCTGTAAGAAGTTAGACGATGTACGCATATGCATGTTATAAGTGAAACTAGTTTCAATACTTGCACTTTTCTTGCTGACAATAATGACAGACTAATCAGCAATTCCCCAAGCTGAGCTGAGGGGAAACTGTTATTAGAAAAAGTCAGAAAAATAAGGTCTTCTCCATTTTGTTGCAGTTTTTAGGAAAGAATTATGAATGGGAATTAAGGCCCAAAATCAACTTCTACCCAGAACCCTTTAAAATCCTGCGACGGCTCTGTGTATAAGCTGTATTTATTTTAAGAGTTGCTCTACATTGCCAGTGTCCAATCTATATACTCTGAAATCGCTATCACTTTTTTACTCTGTTGATTAAAGAAGAAGGAAGAGACATTTCAAACCACAAACTCATATGCAAATGCAGATAATGCTATTTCTTTGTTGCATTTCCTGATTGTTACTTGGATTAGACTTTAAATAGCGACTATGCATCTGCTGTAAAGAGCTAAAAAACACAATATAAGACCTTTCAGCTTTGTCCCATGATTATCTGCTTTGTAATACATTTAAATGTGATCTGAGGTATAAATGAGAGCCTTCGGGTCGGCTAGTTTTCACAGTCAAAGCATGAAACTGGAAATAAACGGTGCTTTCGTTCCTGCTGCAGCTGCTGTTGTTCGACAGGTCTTTAGAAATACATCATAGCCTCTAATTAGGGAAAGATATATTTACTTGCATTACGAAACTGTTGTGCGACCTGCCTTATTCATCAATAATCCTATTGTTGCCTTAATTGACCAAGAACTGCCAGGCCATCTGCGTCGTTTTCAGATAGAATGGTATTATCTTAAATCAATAATGTACAACAAAACACAGTCATTCAATAGGTCAGCTTTTCTCTCATGACCCACATTACTACGTTCATGTGTGTTTGCTAAGGCTGAGCAACAATAAACGAAAGACGAGCAGCTCAGAGGTCTCTTCGTTCATGCAGCAGGCCTTTTTTCGCCACATGAGAGTGAGATGAAAAGGTGTGACACGCCATTTACCCAGTTGTCAGCTGGTAACATGCAGGTGAGTCAGATCGTTATGGTGTTGAGGGGGGTTTTTAAAAATGAAATCTCTATGCTAAATGTTGAAATGAGTTTCTAGTCTGCAATAGTTGCACTTCCTTGATCAGCAGCCTTGTTGTGGTTTGTGTGTCTGTGTGAAGAGGGGTGGGGGTTTACAGGCACCATGGCCAGCTTTACTTGAACCGTTGCACCATGACTTTAAAATGTTGCCCAGCATCCCTTTATTACTGGTTATGTTTCTCTTGATGTGGCTGGTTGTAGGCTGTGTTGGACTATTTGGAGGAGAAAGGCCTTGTGGGTTTGATCCCCACCTCTGATAGGTAGTGTGGCTGCTTTTAAGTTGTGTGTGGGCTTATTGCCTTTCCATGTAAAAAATGAAGGGCCAATATTCTTAGTAAGAGCCTTTTATATTTGCTTGAATGTTGAGGTCAAATTTGTGAATAGCACATATTTTTCTACTACTTACAAAAGATTTTGATCTGGAAAATAAAATCGCCTGGTATCAAATCTTTTATTAATCTCTAATCAGCTGATTTAAACAATTATTTAACGAATGTCTTCTTTAGTCTGCCCCAAAAATAGTTTCACAACTGCAAGCCAACGCTGACTGATCTGCTTCCAAAAATAAACATCGTCTTAGAAAAAAAAAAAATAAGAAAAAAAAATCAGTAAAGTGCGTGGATTTGGTGCCATCTAGTTGTAGATTTTTTTTTCCAACTTTGCTTTCATTCCTTTTTGTCTGAACCTTGCACATTCGGTTGTGTTAAACATCAACTGTTATTGTGTTGATCTCTAATGTTGTCGACCACCACAAAAAGTTCCTAAAAAATGAAAATGATGCAGGGTTTTGAAGGCTATTTACATTCAGAAATCTGTGAACGGTAGGATCAAAGTTTTTTGTGGTTTGTAGAACAATGACCAGTTTTGGTTTCATCTTAACAGAACACCATCTTCCCCGCTGTTTTGTAGTTACAGTGATCAGGACATAAATAGCTTTAAAAATATCAGATAATGGATCTTTTTACTGCAACACTTCAATAATGGACGCTTTTGTGATGAACATAGTTATACTATAAACAGATTCTTACACCCAGAGTTGAGGATCAATGAAACAATTTTGCTTCATGCAAAGAAACCCACCAAAATGTAAAGTAGATTAGTTTGGTTTCTGAATACCAAGAAACACTAAATTATTGAACTGAAGCATCAACAAAAGGTTGTTTTATTTCCTTTTGAATTTTGTGAGATTAATGATCATAGTAATTGTTAGCGTCAAAACTGCGGACCATCGGTCTGCCACGTGTGGCTCTGGAAGTGGATATTGCTTTTTGGACTCTACAATGGCTCTAAAGTGGCTAAAAATCATATAAAGAACTAATGTAGGATCATATCAGTCTTAGAAGGTTTAGTGTTTTTTTTAAAGAAAATTTTAATTGAATTTTCATTACAAAATGACATTAAAAATATATATATATATATTTTTAGAGACATTTTTCTTTCAAGTAACTTGAAAATTATACTTAACTTTTAACATAAAATATGACCCTATAAAAATTTATGTTTTATTTTTAGTATTTTATTTTTTTAAAGCTAAAATGCAAATAAACTGTTGGTTACTTAAGATGGCAACAGATTTTTATGATATTTAACAAAAGTAACAGGTTGCACTTTATTTAAAAAAAAAAACAACAAAAAGTCAAAACACTTTAAGACTGAATCACTTTTACTTAGCTGGACAAAATGGCCCTTTGGATATGAAAGTTTGCAGAGCCCTGATGTAGGCAGAGAAAAAAAAAAACGTGACAAATGCATAAAAACTCTTTATTAAACAGCTTCAAAACAAACCGCCGTACTTTGGTGTGAAAAACCCCACTTCAATAGGAGTGAAAATAGAAGCTACAATACTAATAAAAATGTGGACACACTTTAGAGGCAAAAACTGGCTGCATTTAAAAAAAAAAAGAAAAAAAAAATTTTAGATGAAAAAAAAATAATAGGACAAAACCATGCCAAAAGACTGATGAAAGATCAACCCCTATTTAACATACATTTATCTGTTTAAATTGGAACACTGGCCACATGTGCTGAAGTATAGCTTAAGTACCTGGTGGTTCAAGTTAAAAGAAAAGTGAAAAAGTAAGTCAGGTGCTTAAAATACTAAAAACAACAAACAAAAAAAAAATAAAACAGTCTCCAGCTGGACTGATCAGAATAGCTTTTTAAACTTCCATGCAGTAAGTGACAGAAAACACCAGCAACCCAACAAAAACAAACCTTTGGGATTTACAGTACATGCATTCATGTGCAAATCAATAATTCACATCTACGCCTAACAGAGGCAGACTTCTTTCCAAATAAAAAGTACCCATAAATAATAAGAAAAACGTAAAAATATACGTGAAGCAAAAACACTTAAAATAATCATATATTGGGACTACTAAACTTTTCACTTAAGAAAAAAAGATTAAAAATAAACACAGGGTGTTTTTAATACCTGTTTGTATTTTTGTGCTAATGGGAGGATCCTAAGGACATGGAGAAAAAAAACAACACTTAAAGAATCAACATCTCACTAATAAAAAATCCACACTCATTTCACGATTCCTGCACAACCTGTGCTTCTAATAGTTTAGAGACCCCACTATCTACTCAGGAGCTCAAAAGTTGCTCAACGTTTAACGGCTAGACAAGAACTCATCCTAAAACCCTGAGACAGCTTCCATTCCAACCCTCCTCCAAAACAGTGTTAAAAAAAAAGCAAACAAAAAAACATGCTAATAAAAAAAGATCAAAAGAATTAGTGATGTCTATAATTGGTTATTGGTTTGATTTCTTAAAACCTGGCCAGCAGGGTTTTATGAGGTCACACTTGGTGAAATCAAAGCCACAATGTTTTCACCAAGCACTTCCATTTATTCGAAGACTCCATTTTGATTTTTGGAGCAAAAAAACAACAAAAAAAACCTACAAGTGTTTGCTGGTAGCTTGTAAAAGTATAACAAAAAATAGGCTAAACAGGCTGGAGAATAGTGTTGAAGTTCTCACCCTGAATAATAAAGACAAACAATCCATTACTGACGTCTGCACACTTATGTAGGTGAGCACAAACTAAAAATCCGTCATCAATCCGGTAAAATATCAAACCTTTAGCTCAGGTGTTGCTCACTAATAATATGTTCCATTAACACTGTGACATGTTTGCCTTTAACCAGATCAAGAGACAAAAGTAATGTGTTCCAGCTAATAGCAGTTCAGACGTCTTACTGAAATGATCTCAACACTTTGATGACAAAATAAACAGGTCCTGTGACATAGAATTTCATCACGATTAAAAAAAAAAAAATCATTAAACATTTAAGATGCACTATTAAGTCAGATTGAAATCAGCCAATTCTTCATTAGCAGATCAGCTATTGAAAAATAATTCCCCCAAATTATGGATGTATCAAAACCAAGACCTACAGTCACATATGACCTATAAATACATAAACCAGCAGCACTTCAATGCATTTCCTCAGATTCAACAAAAATCATATAGTTTAAAGGCATTTTTTGTATCCATAAAAAGGGAATAATCTTGTAACATCTTCATTTCTATTGGATTTAAAGTAAAGCTGCATCAGTTCTAATGTGAGAAATGTCAACATTTTTAAGGGACTTCTTTAGATGCAATATTTCCCAGGGTACCATATTTCTAAAGTATTTATACAGTGATGGATTTTACCATTGTATCTAGAGCCTTCTGATGACAGAAAGGTGTGGAAAATGATGTTAATCAGAATGGATATCAATCAATCTGTATTTGGATTTTATTTCTCATGTCAGCCCTAATTAAAAGCTTCTCTATGAAAGCGCCTGCAACACATTTCTATTCCTATCTGTCATAGTTTTAAAACAAAGGATTACATGGGCAGGCCTAACACGAAACTGAAAATCAGTATTGGTCAGTAAAAGCACAACTGTGCACCTTTATTATAAACAGTAATGCAGCATTGATCTACATGTTGGTTAAACTGATTCGCACAGGAAAAAGACATCTGAGTTTCCAAATGTCCTGAGCTGAACCTCGAGTTAGCTGACTTTGTCTTGTGTAAAAGAAAGTGAAGCAAAGATTACCAAGGAACTGATGATGTTCAATTTATAGTGTCGACACATGAAGAGATTGATGTCTGTAAACAGTGAAGGAAATACAGGCGTTATAAGGTTCTCTTGGTCGGTAAGAAAAAACAAGAAAATGACTGTTTATGCTACTGGTTTAAGAACCGATCGTAAACATCTTCCCTCTTTTGTGAGCTCTCTGGTGAAGCACATGCACGGCAGAGGGATCGCTTCCTCGCGACGGGTGATGGTGTTGAACTTGCACTTCTTCAGGTGGTCGGCCATACTGGCGATGTCAGCAAACTTCCACTCGTTCACTGTGCCGAAGGCTGTGCTGAAGCGCCACACCTGACAGAAGACAAGAAGCAGGAATTTTCAGGAGACTGATATTTGTTCTTATTAACCAGGGTTTCCACATGTCTTAGTTTAACTTATGATTTTCTGAAATGTTTATGTCAATATTACCTAAATCAATTCCAAAAGTTAACTAAAAATACATTTTACTTTATTAAAAACTACATAAAAGCAGTAAACTTTATTTTCCATCTCTGGCAGCTGACTCGGGTACTTTTAAACCTGTCTGTAGTCCAGAATGTTTTAAAACTATGATCATATATTCTAATCTTTAGAACAGTGATGGCGACGGTTACTAAAATCCCCGTTTCCAGGGCAACTCTCTTAAGTATGCACTGTGACATGATGAGGTTCATTGTAGATTTAAGGGAAAAAAAGTATGTGGCCACAGGAGTCCATATCTGCAAAAGGAACTGACAGAAACGACTTAATTTGATAAATTCATAAATAAAAAGTGGGCATTTTGAGATGCTAGAAAGTACGAAATGTATTAAAAAAAGTTTTACAATAGAAAAAATTATGACACTCCTACAAAAACGTCCTTTGTAACATAAAAAGGAAAGAAGTAGGGTTTAGGTGGTAGACTGAAGCATCCATGCTGCAGCTTCTTTCTCATCACCTACAGGATTTATTCTAGATCCTGTTAAGGCCATCAAGGCGAGGCTGCAAACCAGCTGTCGTTCCAAATTCTTTAGTGGCACTTTACTCCTCTGCTCCCACATTACTTTTCTTTCCAATTTCTACAATTGCCCTATTAATCTGTTGAAAAAAAAATACAACTAACAGTGTATGCTGCATTAGAATTTATTATAATTATTTCAGTCAATTTGGAGGGCCTAAAGGGCCCAGATCTGATCTTTGCAGTCACCTGCACCATTATTTTTTTAAACACTGTAGTTTTAAAACATTGCTACCTTGATTAGAGTGATTTATTTATTTATTTTTAATCCATGGCTGCCATTGTTTTTGCATCTAAAAATATTTCTAAATAGCCGAGTTTGCTTTTATTGTAATTAGTGCTCAGAATCAGGAGTTTCTGTAAACTGGCTGAGATGTGTTGGAGGGGCAGCCATATGTTGCTGTACGTTGCAAAGAGCCAAAAACTCATTCTGGCACCTTCTCTGATGAATCCAAGTGGTTTTAAAATCGTTGCTCTTTCCAACCTTGGAGTACCTTAAAACCTGTAATCCAAACCCAATAAAGAAAGCGAACAGCTGTAAAACATAAAAAACATTTGAGGATGGCCGTCTCTTAGCACATTATTAAGCCCTAAATTCCCCAGCCAGATCAATCTAACTGCAGAATTTCTGTAATAGAAGATCAACAAAGGTATGAACATATAAATACATGACCCGACTAAAAACAAGCCATTTTCACCTTGTGAGTTATTTGCCATGAAGGTGAGCCATCATCCCGTCGTTTCTTCTCCCACAGCAGGACGACCATGCCACGCATCTGAAGCAGACTAGCACACACATCCCTCATGGTGCGCGATACTCTGGACAGCTGGCAGAGACTGAAGCTGTCGAGGAAACTTGCTATGTGCTGCAAAACTTCAAACGGAAGACTGCTAAACTGATCACACTGAAAGTCCATGCGGCGGGTCTTTCTGGAATGGTTGTCTCCAGTTTTCAGAGGCAAACCGGGCTTCACCCCAAAAGAACCCAGGTGTCTGTCATGGATGATTCGGAAGCCCTGAACGGACGGACAGAAGCGTCTCTGGGAGTAGGTGCAGCCATAATAGGCCAAAGGGCAGCGCTGCTCCATCCAGCCATTGAGCCCGGCGTGGATGTCCCCGTGAACATTTTTAAAGTGAGACGAAAACTCATCCCGCCGGAAAAGCTGACCGCACACGAACGTGAACATGGAGCGCTGTTTAGTTTGGTATCGTGCGACACATTCGAGCACTAGGTCCAGCCGGAGCGTATGGAAAGGACTGGGGTTGGAGAGCTGCGGACTGGCGTGGTCACAGGCCGAGGCTGAGGCAATATCCCCCACCATGGTGTTAGTAGCAAGAATGGCTGAAGGAAAGGAGAATGTTTGAGTACCAAAGTCAATGTGGTAGCCGTCAACAAACCTGCTGTCGGAGATTCCTCTGCCTCCTGGAGAATCTCCGAGGCAAAACAGCAGGGCTGCAGTAATGAGGTCAATGCCATGGAGGCCCATTGGGTCCTCCTCTACCTCCAGATCAGACGTGTCGACCGCTTTGTCCTCCATTTTGGCTCTAAACAAATATGGGTCTGACAGCAGGGCTCGGCGGCCGTTAAATGTAAACATACTAATTCCTCTGAGCACATCTACGCTCTGCAGTTCACGCTTTAAACACCTATACCTGAGTTCAGGTGGCAGCTGCTGCAAGAAGCTATTTCTCACATGATCAGTCACCAGGAATGGCATTGGAGGTACGAGTGGTACCCGATGGGGAGCGGGAGGCTCTGGTGCTACAAGGGGCAAATAATCCTGAGGGATCTGTTCCCAGACAAGGTCACCGTTTTGAATCGGTTCATTGATTATATCCTCATTTTCTTCAAAATTCAACTCCACAAAATGTCTTTCTTCAGACAAGTTAACAACATCATGGTTTACATCCGTTTCCTCGCTACAGTCGACTCCACCTACTGCTCCCAGTTCACACTCTGAATCACAGTCACTCTCATGCATTTCTACGTTCCTCCCACCTTCAGCAACATACAGACATTCCCCATTTGCCCCATTATGAAGTTCTCCATCTGAATCAATCTTTTCACCATTGACATTTTCAACAATTTCACCAATGTTGTTGGAATTAGAGAGGATATCCAAGGCAGCAGCTAAACTCCTGGTGGTGTCCACTGAAGCTCTGTATAGGTTGCCGTAAGGTTCTTCCTCCATTTCTACCATTTCGTTGCCCAGCAGTGACGCTGTGGCCATTTTATCACTTTCAGCAACTCCTTTGTCTCCATTCTTTGACACGCTGGTTGTAACCTTTAGTGACTCCAACAGCATCCTCTGGTCCTGGAGAGCCAAAGCCATGTCTAGCTGCTCCACCTCATCAAAGTCTTTGCTCAGGTTTTCATAGGACTTGTGATCAGCATAGCTCACAGGCCACCGGTTCCACTCCATAGTGCAACAAACTATACTCGCAGGGCACGTCTCCAGATGCTGTGCCATTTTGATTCTCGTCACAGTAAAGGGGCAACCGAAACCACTGTTGAGGCAAGGTAGTCTTTCGTATGGACACAGGAGCCGATGTTCATCCAGCTTGCAGGAGTGAAAAACTGCCCCGCAAACGAGAGGACAGCCGATCAAATCGCAGGAGACGCCAGGCTCCGATCTGGCCATGCACCTTCTGTTGATGCATTTAAGGCAGTGGGGATGAAGGGTCTCCATTTCTCACTGCAGCAGGGGAACGTGGTCAGAGGTTAAACCCTGAAAAAAAGTAATAACAAACAAGGGATTAAAAGGGGATTTTAAACAAACTGATTTTAAATAAACTACAGGTAGGAGAGAGCAAAACTGGAAAAGATGAGATCTCAAGCTTTAAGTTACATTTGATACCATTTAAACCCTGATGCTACCGACTTTAAACCATAAACCTAAATATCCTGAAATTTATATTCAAAAATCAAAAAAAAAAAAAATCAGAAATCAAATTTCATTTGTATAGCACATTTCAGCATCAAGGCATTTCAAAGTGCTTTACATAATTAAAATAAAAACAGCATGTGACGCAAACAGTGAGAAAGAGAAATAAAAAGAAAGTAATAAAAAGAAAAAAAAAGAAAATATTAATAAATAAATAAAAAGATTAATATTAATAAATAAAAAGAACTACACTAAAATCAAATCATTATTGAATAGTACATTTATGTCTCTTACTTAATTTTCTTGGTGCAAAGCACACCGAATCAAAAATAATGACAACAAAGATTAAAACATTACATTAGACCAACAACGTTTCATTTTAAATACAGAAATCTTTTGGCTTTATGTTTTTTTTCTGTAAAGGTTATATTTCCAAAAGGTACTTAGAATTTCAGAAACAATCATTATGGGAACTATAGTCTAATTTACTACATTTAACAACTTAAAGCAGAAGTTCAAAGAGACTGGCATTCACATAGTGCTGCAAAAAAACATCTGTTTCCTTACAGACTTACTCTGGTCTCTCATGTTTAAATGTTTCAGACCATCGAGAAATATACAAGAATCAGATAAATAGCCTTTTGTTAAATCCCATCAGCTGCAATCTTGCAGGTTTGACTTCAGGCTTATTGGCCACATTCAGGCCAATTTAATGCCAGACCTGTTGGTTATATTGGAAAATGGTTAACAATGATACTAATACTAATAATAAACACTTAAAAGGAACCACTCATATTTTAAAAGGATTCCATCATACCCTCATATAAAGAGATGCAAAACTGTCTGATAATAATTGGTGTAACACGATCAAAGAGCCATTTCTAACATGCTGGGGGCTCAAGAACAAGAGCCATTATATACATATGAAGAACACATTGCTATGAATCTTTTGAAGACTTCAAATATGCATCATCTACTCACCTAGGAGTTAAGAAAAGTAAGGCAAAACAATCTAAAGTATCCTAGACCTAACTTGTCCCCTTCAGGTCAGAAGGTGTGTGTCTCTAAAACATCTGCTATGAGAAATAAAAACCCAGTTTATTTCAGAAAAACAACATTGCAGATGGTGTTGATATTGCCCTACCCTTTGTCAATATATTGAGGAATTATTTTTCAATGAAATTATAGTTGGAGGGTTGCTGAAGGCCCTGCAACTAATATTTGGTAAAATCTTCATTGCTACATAGCTTAAGGTCAGTTAGATTGCACATGATAACAATTTCAAGTATGTTTTTCTCAATAACAGAATTTTGGATCTGATCATTAACTGAAATGGTAAAGCAGTGTATTTTAGCTCTGGTTGTTTACCTGAAGTCCTTGTCCAGTAGAGAGCTAAAGCTCTAAACCAGTATTGAGCCTTTCCAGCCATTAACAGGTTTTCTTCCAGGATTGCAGAGCTGTTGGCTAAATCATGAGGAAGAAAAGCCCTCCTACCTTACATCATGATTCGGCCATCACAATGCTTTGAAGTGGTATATTAAAGGGCCTGGTTTTCCACCAAATACTTCATTCTGTATGTAGGCCAAGAGCTAGCGGTTCCAGCCAGCTGATCTCACTCACATTTCAATGCTTAGACCGTTGGTGTACCTATCTGGGTTTATGCCTAGGCTTTTTGTGTGTTTTTTAAACCATACAAGTGGACACTATTAATCAAATTAGGAGACTTCTGAAAACATTTCCCTTTTTTGTATTGGAGATCACTTAAATGTATTCGATTAAAGGGGGATAAATATAAATGCTAATGTCTCCAATTATCATTTGTGATATATATATGCACACACAAACACACACACACACACACACAAGGTATCATTTTACTTTTAATTACAATTTATATCATATGAATACAATATAAATACCCCTCCAAAAAACAAAAAATGGTCGATATTTTGTGTATGAGATGTAATTTATTTAAAGCCTAGGAGTTGTAAATATTTTTGTAAGGGACAGGTTCTTACTAAATACCTATTTCAGTTAATATTCTGGCTAATCAGGATTTTTCAACAGGAGCATTTCAGGTTTTTGACCAGTTCTACTAGCTTGAAATTCCACACTAAGAGCGCTAAAACTAAGTTTTCGTCCGAAGAATTTGGTATTCAGACAACTTGCCAACACCTTTTTGAACCACACATCATTAGACCGCATCTAAAAAGTGTGAAGGGATTCATAGCTCTAAAAATATTCAAAGATCCGGAACGACGCTATGTTCATATAAAGGTATAAACTATAACTGGTCAAGACTTTGATGCAGCAAACAGTCGAGTTACGCAAGCACAGCTGGCAGCTTAGCAATCAGCTAAACGTAAACATCAACAGCTAGTGTAATTCTTACTGACATACCCGGTCTGCTATGATTTTACTAAAACAATTATATATACACCAAGTTACTTTTTTTCATAAAACTTGTCACCGAAAAGTGGTGAACCGACGGGAAAGGAAACTTTTTCAAGCTGAACAAAGGAACAGCACAAGTAGCATGTTAGCATTAGCTTCTACAACTCTACTATCAGTTGTTAGCTCACCGGTAGCTTGAGAAGGCAACCTACCTGAGTGACTGCAGTCTCTGGGGTCTTTATATGGTTATATTATTCTTTGTAAATGTTCTATGTTAATTTAAAAAAAAGAGAACTTATAACTACATACAAACAACTCAAAGTAGTTAAGACCTTTCAATCTTGTATATCTAATGAACTGGCCAGGGGAGCTAGTTCAGTTGGTGTGGGTCCTTAGGTTCTCTCCGGGTGTTGATCCTGGTTTGGGACGTCGCACCTCTACCTCATCACGTAAAGTGACCTATCACATTTAGCTTTCTGGGCAAAATATAGCAAGCCATTTTAAAATATAATCATATCAAACAGGCCTACATTTTTCGGTAAAATACACAATTCAAGAGAAATACCATTGTTTCTTGTCCCAACTGAAAATAACATTTAAAAAGGCAATTCTGGTAAATCTAAAAACCAATACATTTCAAAGGTTTTTATTTCTGGAAGAGGTTTTATATTTTGGGGTTCCTTGTTGCTTCAGAATTATTCTGTATAGCTGATTCTTCCAACAGCGGTCATCTGAGGCTTGAACGATTATATGTTCAAAAGGTCATGACAAGGATTTGTGTGATAAGGCTAGTAATAATCCTGGAAGTTAAAATACAAAACAACGACCTTGAGAGGACACTTATATGTATATTCCATTTACATACACATGAAGTGTTTACTGTAGAATTAACAGTTAAGACACCATGAACCTTTCATTCTTCCTTAAGATGCACAGGTAAATATTGGTACTACTAAGGCCACATTTCTTAGTACAAGACAATTAAAGCCAAGCAATTGACTCTATTACCCACATAAATTAAATGTTTATGTGGGTAATAAAGCTGGGTTTGATTATGGCTATGATAAACATCTTTGATGTATGGTATTATTATTTAACCTGAAAATACAGTTTCACTTGGATTTCTAGATTTACTTTATTCATTTATTTATACATAAGTTAAACCCATTGAAATCTTTCCAATTTGGAATACTTTGAACATTTCTTAGCCTCTTTCAATTGAAAGTTTAAGGAAATGTTTCCCTATTTTCCCCTTTTCTTTCTGTCTTCTTTCTAAAACATAAGAACGTGTAAAAAACAGTGCCAAGTACCACGAAAAAATCTGAATTACAGATGGCTAAAATGTCTAGAATTTAGTCACAAAGGAAGAGAAAACTAGGTTTCCAGTAAAATAATAGAAATAATTGGCTTGCCATACTTTAGACGCAAAGCTATGGCTGAGGGACTGAAATAGACAGCCTGGGGAAATACCCTGAGTGCAGTTTTAAAACATATATCTAAAATAACTTTGATGTGACTTTAGGTAATTACAGGACAAAGAAGAGGGCGACATTTTTATTGTACAATATCAACACCTCTTAATTTTCAAAACAAAGCACATATTACTTATTTTTTGAAGCTGCTATATCACGCTCTGTGAGATGTTAAACAAACACAAGACAGTACATGACTTGAAGTAAGTTTCAAAAAATAACAAACAAAAAAAATCCCAAACAAAAAACAAACTTAATGTTCATTGTTAAAATCACACCTGTATATTTTTGTTTTATCCAAGTCCATTTGTGGGTTCTATAAAGGCCTCATTTCATGAAGCCACCTCCGAGATATGGTGAATATTAGACAGGGTGAGCTGTGCCTCCTGTGCTGGATAGAAACGTCTGGAACGAAGCCACAGCCTCCCAAACACCCCCGTGATGAACAGCAAGATGACCAGTAAACCTCCAAGGACAAGCGTCTCTACTGGAGGAATACTTCTCGGATCTATGAGGAAACATGGTTGAATCATCCTCCATATGAACTGTTTTAACTTTATAAAGTGACCAAATGGCAAATATTGCAAAGTTACACACCTGGATTGGGTTTTTCACTAGCAGTGAGAAGTCGTCTTATAGGCCCGTAGGACACCGTGTGGGATGATTGGATGTCTCTCCGTATTCTCGTCAAACCATCAGCGGTCATACAGTTCTGTGGCACAAATGTAGAAGAAGAAGTCGCTTTGATTTGATGAAACTTTTCAATTTTAGGTCACTGTTATAACAAGTGACCTAAAATGACTTATAGAGATTTTTTGTTGTTTTTTTAATGCACTGCTTCCTTGTGTGATGTCACAGAAAATTAAAAAAAAAATAAGGTATGATACCAACAGGAAAAATGTTGACATTCACAAGTATGATTCCCTTTATGATTTATTTAAGGGCACAATTTCCAGATCCCTTAATTTGTCAATTTAAACATTTGTGTGCCAATATAAACATACTGTCCGGACAAAAATCAATTTAGTTGATGTTTTATTCCCAGAGTTGAATGCATTTGGGTGCTAAATGTACATATTACCCATTCTCCACAGATAAGTCAAAACATTTGATCCAATTCATACAGTTTCAATACACGTCTTCCAGTTTAAGTGTGTGCAAACGTTTGACTTTAGTATTAGCATAAACATCTGTAAAAAAAGCATGTCATTTTCTGGAATTTATTAGATAGAAATAAGATGGGTAATGTTAACTGACTTAAAGCAGGAAAATTCTAGTTTAGATCAAATGTCAGACAAAAACAAACTATATATATATATATAGAACCTGTGTAGTTTACTGTACTCACAAGTCAGTAGATTTTAAATAAGGACTGCTGAAGTATACATTCAAATCAGTAAAAATAAGTCTCTCAGGCTGGATGAGTCTAAATTAGACTACTACTTGTCTGAGCTGGCTCACATTCACTTTTAGCTGTGTGTGTAGGTGGACTCACTCACAGGCTTACATGCACTCAGGCTGCTGTGGCATATCTGGACGTTGCAGTGCAGGAAGACATAAGTGTAAGAGCTGCCAACAAACTTGAACATTTGTATCCTGAACATGGCCTCCGGTCCCTCACCGTTCTTCAGGACACTGAGAGTCTGCTTGTTGGCTAGCACTGGACAACTAAGAAGGTGTAAAAAAGAAGAAAAAAGAAACAAGATTTTGAGCTAAAACTGGATACTTAAGAATTTTTTTAAATACAGTTATTTTAAAGCATCATCATTCCTGCAGTGAATAAATCTCTTGGTGTCTTAACGCCAAGATGAACTAGTCACTGAGGCTAAAGCTAAGGGCTAAGTTCAGTCGTAAGAAAAACATCTTTCAAGCCTATTTTATAGACCTGTAAAATTTCATCACATTTTAGTTGGGATTATATTTATACAAAAGGTTTATTGTTATTTAGAAGGGAAACAGATAAGAGGCAGTGTGTCACCAGTGTTCTTCCGGTGAGAAATCAGTTGAAAACAGAACACTTAGACCTCTTCTTGTCATAGTAACTGTCTGATCTAAAAATTTACCCGAAGCAAAAAAAAAATACTACAATGGTTTAAGTGAAGGTTTTGTTGTTGTTTTTTTGCATTTAACAAACATTTGCTTTCCTGTTAGACAATTTCTCTGACTGCTTTTATTGTTTTCTTCTCAGTAGGTGTTAATGCAGGAAGAAGATTTGTGGAGGTCTTCCTTCTACCTCCATTTCTCATCTAGATGCAAATGTGATAATGATTATAAAACTGGTATTCACATTAACCACTGTGATGTTATCAGTTTAAAGTTTTTTGAGGATCCCAGAAGTATGAAAGACTTTTAGCCTCAGCAGTCTGTTTTTTAATCTGGATTTAGAGTAAATGAAGATGCCAACAGAGGTATTGACTTTAGGTAAGATAATAACTGCTATATATCTAAAAAAAAAATCTGAAATATTCATTCAGGTTCATCTGTATAAGCTTTTAGCATTACGAACTGATGTTCTTCTTTCTCTTCTTACTCACTGGGCAATCATTGTGTTTCACAGCCTCGCTGTCATTAACAGTAGCAAATACTACCCGGTTGTCAAGGGCATGCACAGCTGTTGAACTGAAACGCATGTGGCCTCTCAGACTGGAGTCACATGACCTGGCTCTGAGATTTGTTGTCTGGCCAGCTCTCTAGGCAACAAATTCTCTTATTTCAGATTTCAACAGCACTGCTGTAAGAGGACTTAGAGCTTGTTGCAGCAATAACACTGAAATAGAGCGTAACACAAACCACCTTCTTATTTAATGACTGACTTACTCAAATGTTTATAGCTGTAGGAGAGCAAGTCAAGATGAGCATGTTAAAAGAGGATTTCCATGATTATGGTAACAGACCTGTCTCTGATGAAGGTGTACTGGATGTTGCCATATGGATCGCTGGTGGGTGTGGCCCAGCATCTCTCTAAACGCAGCATCAGGTGAGCTGGTATCTTGGAAAAACAGAAGATCGAGTGACTATCAAGTTATTCTGAAGGCATGCCAAAACACTTTTCATGATGTGTTGTGAAATGATGAGTCATTGCAAGTAAACAACAGCTGGTCCAAGGGGTAATAACAAACTACAGATGATGTTCCAACGTTCTCACGTGAGTGTCTAGTCACGGCTGAAGTGTTAGATTTCCAAGATTAGTTGGGACATCAAACCACAAGGAATATTGCTAAACGTTAGCCAACTAGGCAGGGTTAAAATAATACTAGGATAGTTGTCAATGCCAAGGATGCTTGACATATCTTTATTGTTATTTGACTTGTAAATTGCTGGATTTTTCTTTACATTATGAGCAAGGAAATAAATAGTGGACGTTGTTCCTGGGTAGTCTGGTTATAAAACTGCAAACTGTTGAGTAAAAAATAAAGTAAAACAGTTTATAAATTAACATAAAATACATTTATTATTGCTTTTGGTAAAAAGATGTAAGGAAACATTATAATAAATTGATCTTAATTACAGTAACGTATTTTTACCCTGAAGGGTTTAAGAAAAAGAATATCATTCATTAAAAAATAATTTATTTAATGAGAAAAAATTGTGTTAAAATATGAGTGTTTGTTTAAACTAACTCATCAGTGGCTTGATTACAGCGCTATATCTCACCATAATATTTTTTGTTGTTGTTGTTGTTTTTTTTATAACATTTTAAAATTGTGGAGCATATAAGGGGGGGGATATCTGGCTGAGTCCTGGCTTCTCTATGCTCTCCTCTCTTTAACCAAACCCACAGGTTTTTACTAAAATGGTCAAAGATTTGATAAAATACTTTAAATCCTCATACTTTTGAATTACCAAATTACTGATTTTCAGTTAAATGCAATAAAGCACATTTTCTGTATTGTGATGCTAAATAAATTACTTGTATTACAGGGATTTAACATTCTTTATCAGTGATGCACAGATACCATGAAAACTTTCACAAAGACGTTATCATCTAGCGTTAGAAAAGGCATAGTCGTCCATCTGTCCTCAAAAGCTTCGTCTTTGTACAGCAGCATTGAAACTGAGAAATTCCCCTCCTCAGTACTAAGAATGATGCTTCTGAGGAATCAGAAACAAACAAACAAGAAAAACCTTCAAGATACTTTAATCTACAATCAGATTTCAGGGGTAAAACAGAGATTCAAACAAAAAACACCAACCTCAGGTCGACTCGGATCATGTTTTCGCTGTTAGGTTGCTGGACCATGTAGTTTATGGGGTAGCGGCACACAAATGTGATGTTTATGTAGTTTCTTGTTATGATGTCTGAATAGTTGTTGTGTATAGTGTTGATGAACATGATGTGTGTGTCATCAGAGACCTATGGAGAGATCAAGAAACTCTAAATTCAGGGCAGTTATTAATTAAGAGACATTATCATCATGTTTAAAGCAGCTGTCGCATTATATTACACAAATTAATATTATACTGTTAGAAGGGACCATAAACATAGTGACTTCCAAAAGTATTCACAGTCTGAAATTTTTTATGTCACCTTACAATCACAAATTTTACAGAATTTTTTGTGAGATTGGACAAAACAAATTCAAGCATAACTGAAAGTAAAATGCTATCCTACATAGTTTTTTTTAAATAAAACAATAACATAAAATGTGTATCAATGTTTTTCTTTTTAAGGACTTATAAAAGGGTGCAACATTTTTATCCAGTCTAGTTAAATCCTAAACAATCATTTGAACTGCAGAAATATATGCAAACTAAATTTGCTATTCCAGGTTATTTTGTGACCGGCTTTACTCTTTGAGTAAATTAGGGTGGAAATCTGCCTGTAATCCCAAAGCCTCAGAAATCCATTTGTACCCCTCCCAGACTGATAGATGATGGTGACTTTATCTCCAATAGTTACTTGGATTTAGATCAAGGTAAGATTCTTAGTTTACATCAGTTCATTAGACAGGTTAAATTTCAATAATTTTTGACTCTTATTTTCACTCTGATGAGTAAAAATAAACTCAGCTGTTACAAAAAAATAAAAAATAGGATCAAACTTTCAAGTAGGTTAGAAGATAAACTTGTGGAAAAGGCTGCAATTGTTAAATCAGAAAACAACTGAGAACAATATAGGTTTCAAAACCTAACTTTGTACATCACTATGAGAACCCTATACTATGGGGGCACAAGGTGGTGACAGCATCATGCTGTGAGGAAGCTTTTGTATTACTTGTTGACCTATCATTAGAGGTGGGTAGTAACTAGTTAAATTTACTTGAGTAATAATTTTTTGAAAAAAAAAATATTTTAGGAGCAGTTTTACATGATGATACTTTTTACTTTTACAAGAGAAAACATATGATAAAATTTCACAACTCTTACTCAAGTAAAATTTCCGGACACTAAATCCATCCTTAATGAAAAAAATCTTGTCTTAAACAGATACGCACCTTTGAGAGACAGTTTCTTATTTTTCTGTACTCAAGGCTATTGGATAAATAAAACTGGAAATGATAAATGTTATATTCCATCTGCTGAGTCTGTCGTGTCATTTAGAGGCTGAGTAACAATACAGTAAACACTATACTGTAATTTAACCTATTCTACATACTGTAAACATTGATTTCCTAAGTTTCATCAATCATTGTTACCAAATACTTTTTTTACTCTTATTGGAATAATTTATTTTAAAGACTACTTTTTACTTTTACTTGAGTAAAAATATGAGGAAGCAGTAGTACTTTACTCAAGTAAAATTTTGGGGAACTCCCCCCACCTCTGTCTATCATGTAGAAGCTCATTGCTTTAAACCAAACCATGAGATCTACTGACAGTTCTCACACTGAGAATCAAATCCCCTTTGGTTCTTATCACTTAGCAATTCAAAGGCTCCACAATGAACTATCACAGAGTACATAAGCAGGGCCGCATTCATGTTGCAATGAAAATATGTGACCCATCAACCAAAACATTCTGTCTTGTCCATTGAGACAACAAACTTTCTAAAGCTCTTTGGTCAAGGTGAAAGCAGGACTGACAGCTGCAGTAGCAGTAAAAAAAAACAACCCATATAATCCTGTTTGCAGGCTTACTTTCGTCAGCTGCTCTGCAGGGACCTTATAAAACACTGAGGTGGAGCGCTGGCAGGGTTTGCTTGCCCGATAAAAGCTGGTTTAACCTTTGGCTAGCTTTTTTTAACAACAAACCTTAAAACCTTACAAGTGAGCAGTTTGAGAACCGAGTGGCGCAGCAGGAATCTAGAGCTCTCTAAAGCACATAAAAGTGACCGGTGTTATGCCGAGAAATGCATGCCTGCCGAGAATTGCATCCCTGCCACGTTCTATGAACCACTTGTATGAATTTAACATAAATAGGATAATATTTGGGGAAAATAGGCAGGGGATGCAAATGTCGGCAAGCTAATACCTTGGTTTGCCAAAAAATGCACCCCCTCCTAACTTGAAGAAATAGAGAGTTAAATGTGAAATAACCTTTTCTACATAATTAGACTTACCCTCTTAACTGCTGGTTTAAGTTTCACATAAATAGGATAATAATTGAGGGAAATAAGCAGGGGATGCAAATATTGGCAGACTATTAATAGGCTTTGCCAAAAAATGCATCCTCTGCTAACAAGGAGAAATACACAATTACAAGTGAAATAACTTTTTCTACATATTCACACTTGTTTTATGAACTACTGGTATAAGTTATATATTAACAGAATAATATTTAGGGTAAATATTGGGGCTTGCATATATTGGCAATCTATGCCAAAAAATGCATAACCCCTGCTAAATTTAGGAAATGAAGAGTTGAGAGGGATTTCACCTTTTCTACGTAATGACACTTGTTCTGAGCAACTGCTGCAAGTTTCATGTCAACAGGACAGTAGACGGGGACAAAGATGTTGGCAGGGAGGCAGAAAATAAAATGCATCCTCCTACATTAATAGACTAGACAATCCCTGGTGGCTCCTCATACAATGGGCCTATGTTTTGTTATGCTTCAATAAAAATCGGGGAATTTCAAGCCATCTGCGGAGAATATTTTCATCACTGACAGAAATAAAGCTGTAAAAAATGTAATTATTTCAATAAACCTGCGAAATAAAGTCCGCCCTTTTAGGGCTTACGTGTTTAAGATACGTGATAAAGTTAGGAATGTCTTAAAAAGTTTCCTCTTCGGTTTTATTTCAATATGCGAGAGTTTAGAGCGACTCCCGCGGCAGGGGATGCGTTTCTCGGCATAAAACCTGTAATGAACAAGAGGTGAAATGGCCTGTGATTTAACACCTTCCTGTTCAAAGAACTTTACTAAATAATAAGGGTATTTATTGAAATTCTGTGTGGACGTTCAGGGTCTTATTTCTGGTTTGAGTAATGGTCTGAACTGCTATTGAGTAAACAACACCGCACTTTATTCCTGATGAAAAACCAGCCACTCCCCGTTTCTTTCTTTTCTCTTTACTCTATTCTGTCTGGATGGCAGAATTTGTGCCCGTCTTCGTTTGTTTTTTTACCCTGCTGTGTTAGTTCCATACAAATCAAATTCTTGCTAATAATACTGCAGCTAGTTGCTACTAAAACAACCCTAATTGGTTGAGAACTGGCCCCCAGAACAAAGGTAGTCATCGTTAAATAGAAAATTTATTACAGTGGCAGTTTTATGTTGCCTATTATGCTGATACCAAGTGCAGTTTGTCTCCATAACAGTTAAAGTTTAGTCATTTGTAAGGAGCTGTTCTAAATGTCTGGGTTCACGTGCGATGTTTGATTAATTTGATGGCTGCAAATTCAACCTGACCAAGAAAATTTATTGCCTTTAAAAGAGGATTCCTCAGTAGGTTTAACATCCTACCATTATCGTCCCACAGTCTGAGAGATTTGTCCTTATGCTAAAAACAAAGTCGTCCCCGATCTCCTCTCCACGGCATTCTGGATCATTTAGATGCAAATCTTCAACCTATAACAAAAAGCAAAGTCAAACAAAAATTTTAATTTTCAAGCAAAAAGCACCTCATTATGTTTGCTTATGATCGCATGTCTATAAGCTAACTGAAAGAAGAAAAAAACGTGACAGTTTTGCTTACATAAACTGGAGGCACTTTGTTGAGGAAAAAAGCACTTGGAATGATCACGTCCATGTGGGCGTTGGTACAAATCACTGTTTCATTGAGCTCTGATGAAAAAAATAATGGTGGAAAAGTTGGTAAAAAAGAACAAGCCATAGGAAAAAAAAAACGTGAAAAAAAACAGGATATCTAATACCAAAAGATCTGCAAAATTAACCTAAAAATATCACCAGATATAGTTTTGGTTAAATTATCATTTCATTTATCAATGGAAAAATCCAACCCTTCTTCCATGAAATAATTGGTCACTCAGATTAATAAAGGGTCATTTTTCTCCACAAAATTGTCTTAATGTCGTTAAATTACAGAGGTTTGAACATTGCTTGTCTTAGATCTGTATACAAAGCATTTACAACTTTGCCCATTACTTCATTGCAGTTCATTCAGAAGTCAACTTGCTGCTGTGTTGCTTTATAACAAAAGTGTGGTTGAGGATAAGAAATTCATAGTTTTTGGTCACCCAAGCAGTCTTAAATCAATACCACTGCGATGTTGCATTGTTAGTGTGTTGTTCTTTTACTACAGTGCTTTGTTTTTTTAAATTTCAGATGGGCTTTTATATTCTGTCTTGGTCATCAGTGTTTTTCTTTTTAACGACTTGTAAATGGATGCAACGTTTTTATTCAGTCTGGTTAAATCATATAGAGTTATTTTAACTGCAGAAACATATTCAAAACTAAACTTGCTATTCCAGGTTATTTTGTGACCTCCTTTACTCTTTGAGTAATTTAGGGTGAACATCTGCCTGTAATCCCAAAGCCTCAGGAATCCCTTTGTACCCGTCCCAGACTGATAGATGACAATAGTTTCTTGAATTTAGATCAAGGTACGATTCTTAGCTTACATCAGTTCATCAGACAGGTTAAATTTCAATGATTTCTTTTATTTTTACTCTGATGAGTAAAAATAAACTCAGATTTTCAAATAAAGAATAGGATCAAACTTTCAAGTCATCTCTTGATATTTCAGAGCAAAACATTCATTCCTCAACAGAAATAATAATTTTTTAACAGACTCTAGACAGACTCTTGGCTAAACACATTTAAAGTAATGAGATCACTGTTTCTTCCTTTCTTTCATGAGAATTTGTTATTTTTCATAAAATGTATCTAGTTTATTTGATTATGATTTATTTAAAAATCATTTCAATAATTAGTTAGAATATGTCCTTGTATTGCTGGTGATATTTTTGGGAGAGGGTGGAGGCAACCAAGACTATTTAAGTGGTTTATTTTGGCAATATTTTGTTGTTGAATAAAAGCAGTTTTAAAAAAGTGTGATCAATCACAATTCAAGACTAAAAGTGTGAAATCGTGCTTTCACATGGGGCAAAAAGAGCTAGTAAAACTTGTTTTCTTGATAAATGAAATCACTTAAAAACTAGAGTTTGTAATGGTGAGAAGTGAGAATCTCTCATCTCTGATTAGTAGTATTATTTACATATTTCTCATTGGTAGTTTTCAGGGATAAACATTTTAAAGTGTCCTATAAATATTTGTATATATCAACTTCAGCGTTCAAAGAGCTTCACATTAGATCCCCATTCATAAAGTTGCACCCAGAGTTGTACACATGGTAATAAACTGATGTGCACATGGGAAGGCATCGGTGAGAGTATCAAATAAACACTGTGTATTGTGTGCACTCACCCTCCACCATGGGCTGCAGATGAACTGCTGTGATCATGGTCTTCAGGGTGAAGATCAGCCAGATAAAAACCATACTGGTAGACACCATCTTCCAACTTCCCACTGCTTTCTCTCAGCTCTGCCACTCCACCGGCGTACGGCCCTCTCGCTAAATCCCACTGTCGCCAGAAGCTGTAGCACCTCTTCCCTTCTTCAAACCCATGAAACCCTACTCTGATGAGCTAGGACACCCCCCCACTCCCCGGGCCTTAAAACACCAGTTTGAATGATCCTTTAGACAACAATGAGATTCCACACATGAATAGGGGAAACTGAGGGGAGTCCAAGGTAACACACGCCCTCTGCAGAGACGTTGTCCCAGTAAACACCTTACAAGAGTTTCTTACCACAGGGAGCAACTATACCTTTGGTAACCATGTTAAAACACAAGGTTTGTCTTTGTTCTCTCTTCCTTTTGTCTGTCCACTTTAAAAAATTTTACTGGTGCGGGAATCCCAGTCAGTAAGAACAAAAGGAACTCATTACAGGTCAAGGGCAATTCACTGATTGCTTTGCATGTGTGTGGTTTAACACCACCGTAAAACCCAGCTACTGCATGCAAATGCAAGTGATGGATCCTAATTTAAAACAAGAAAACCTCAACTCTACATGTAGTATATCATACTGAACATTAAACCTGCCTAAGTAATTTGCAAAGGGAAATTTAGAGGGATGTAACTAACCAATGTAATGAGGCAGAAACCCTCTAAGCCTTTTCAAAATGTATGAGTTCTTTTCACAAGATTTCTTTCAAAAACAGCAAAATGTGTATTTTTTCTGCAAATGAGAGATATTTTACCAATTTGAGCTGACTGCCATTAACTGTTTTAACAGATTAGCAAGCATTAGTACAGATGGTAAACATGTTTTCTGGGCTGTGGTTGTTGAGTTGATTGAAAGGCTTCCTTCAACAAGCCTCTTCAATGAAATCAATAAATAAAGTGAATAATAGTCCAGATAAAAAAATCCTTTCATTCACACACTTTTATTTTCTGAAAGCTGTAACATCAATGGAAAGATTTTATTGTGGTGACACAGTAATATTATACACTTGTTATAAAAAAACATTTATCTGTTCAGGTAAGTGGAAGAGTTGTTTATGACTGTCACCTCGTACAACTGGTGTAGTAAAGGGGCACCGATGAGACAACCCCCGCAAAAACAGGAAGGGTTTTGCTGGAGGAGGCTGCAGACATTACGGACCTCTTTTTTTATGTGTAGTTTTGGATCCGTCCAGTCATTGCTGGTAGCATAAAGTGATACCTGGAGGTCATTCAAATTCAAATTAAAAATACTTTATCCCAAAGGGAAATTAAATGTTGTAGGACTCATGTTTTGTTTTCTCTTAACCAGTTGTTGTAGGTGTTGATAGGTGTAGGCAGGACGGATCTTCTGTACCAGTCTGTCTTACCAGTATGTGGGTAAGGAATTAAAAACACAAGTCTGGCCTCCATGTCCTCTAATTTAAATGCACCACCATGACACCATGTTTAGGTCTGACGCCACCAGGTTTCATCTCAGACTGTCTAAGGGATGTACATTTGAGACGTGTCTCTGCTTGAACACACTTGAATCAAATAATTAAGTTCTTTGCAGGACTCTGGAGAATTTAATTTCAATTGAAGAGGTAATTAAGCCATTTAATTCAGGCGTGTTGAACCAGGAAGAAATCTGTACGGTGGAGGATACCATCCCTGGCCTAGGAGCTCAGTGATGCCTGCTGACCTGATGCTACCAGGCAAGCGTAGAAGAACTTCAGGATCATACAGACAACTGAGTAACATCGTGAATGAATTCTCATTTGTTTAGGGTTCCTTTAATCTTTTTTTAAGCTGTTTATATAAATGCAAAGAGAGTAAATATATCAGAATGGTTCAAACATCTTTGCTGTACAGCCTAGTCAAAGGTTACAATCAAACATGAGTATAAACAGCTGAGTCTGTTAGAACAATAACTGACCTACATTAAAATCTGACTTTAAATATGTCTGGCAAACACGTTACTTGTCAGTTATTTGCTTAAAAAAATGATTCTTGCAATGCATTTCACATTTGGACATATAAAAAAGGAATGTGCAAAATCAGAGTACTTTTTAATGTTTCTGTGTAAAGGATGAGCTGTTTTGTGTAGCTGCTCTTCCTCCAGGAGCAGGTCGCTGTGCAGAATCACTCCAGAGGTTCAGTGTCCTCGGTGAACAGATCAGCCAGGTCGGCCACTGTCAGGACGGCAGCCTCAGAGTGCTTCATAGCTGTGCTGGTGTGACTACAAATAAAACAAATAGGAACTTCTATTAGTACTTTAATAACATGCCTTAAAACCCATCAATGGTCCTTTGAACTTGAATCACCTTTTTTCTGCTGTCTTCAGCATTGCTTGCATTCTCTCCTCGATAGTGGATTTAATAAGGAATCTGTGTACAAATGTAGGCCTGTTGAACAGAGAACGGTAGTAAATAAAAAGTCAGATGTTTTCTGTTTTTGTCATTTTACAACCACACATGTCGTATTTTGAAGTGACGACCTGAGTTTTTTTCCTTGGGTGTAATCTTGGGCATAATTCATAGTTGACCTTTCCAATTTTGTAAAATTGCAGATTTCTAGTCCTAAGCATTGTGAAACTGTGACCCTTTTTGTTTGCAAAAGGTCTATTTGGCAAAATTGATCCAAGTTAGAACCAAAAGAACTGGATTATCTGAATTTTATGACTAATTTGACTATGAAAAACACATTTCTATATGTAGCTTTACACATATTTTTTATTTATGCACTTTGATCAAGTTTGATTGGTCAGTCAGTTGTGGAATTCCAGCAGTGCGAAAACTACAGTAAGGGGTGCGCCTGGGGGTGACGTTTCTTACATGAGGACATTTCCAACATATTCTGGATACTAGAGCGGAACTTATGCTAGATTTTGGGAGCAAAGACATTGGTGAACAAGCCCACATCATGTAGATGATCTAAAAAGGCGGACAAAAGTCCTTAGACGCACGAAAAATGCATTTTATTCTGATATTTTTACTTTTTCATGAAAAAAGTGAGCTTTGGTGGATTATTACGACACATGATTTTATTTTACCGGATATTCAACTGGATATTACTTTTCAGTGGAGTTTTACAGATAAAATGAACTCATTTATGCCAGGATAGAACGTGTTTGTTGAGAAAAGTTGACTTACAATTGAGTAATGGCCTTTTTCTTTAGGATCGCCTGATTCTAAAGAGGTATGATTTGTGTAGAAATATGTTTGCTGTTAGATGCAAAACAAAATATGAAGTCAAAGCCAGCCGAGGGCGAGCGTTGAGAGGTAAGGAGTTGAAGACAATCCTTCAGCAGGAGTTCAAACCTAATGGCTTAGAGTTGCTTTCATTACATCGGGTGTGAACAGACTAGCACCAACCCACCCTCTCCCTTTTCTGTGCTCCCTATGATTGCTCATCAACTGAAGCACAGGGATGCTTTGGGTTTTTTTAAAATAAAATCTCGTGTTTTTTGACATCATTGAATTTTTAAAAGTTTATTCCTCTTTAATAGGCGATAGTTAGCCAAGGTGGAGAACAAAGAAAATAAAAAAACCATATAAAGGGAATGAGTTTCTTACTTTGTTTGACCAATCCGGTGTACCCTGCCTATAGCCTGGAGCTCATGAGCTGGGTTGAGGATTGGTTCGACCAGTAACACGTGTGTTGCTTCAATGATATTCAGGCCATTGGAGCCAGTGTGGAGAGGGAGGAGAAGAATGTTGATCTTGTCATCATACTTGAAAGAACTAAGATTCTCCTGAAAACACACACAATAAAATAAGATAAAAGAGACAGAAAGATCTTTATCACAATCCTGAATAATGACTGCAGCTTTCAAAGTCAAACCTGGAATTTATGAATTCCATTGATTTGTGAAAACTCCATGTTATTGTCCAACAAGGCCTTGGCTATGATGTCCAGGACACTCTGCCACTGTTCACAAAAAAAATAATGAGGAAACAATCAAGATCACATGCAAACTGAACATCACTATAAATCCCAATCCCTGACGGCAGAAATGGTTTGCTTACAGTCGAAAAGACGAGACACTTCGCACCAGGATCACTCATCTGAATCTTCTTTAATGTTCGCAGAACAGCCTCCACTTTGGTAGAGTGGCTTCCCTGCAAAAATGTAATAAACTCCCCGTTAAAAAAAAGATGAGATAAAAATCTCCTGCTTTGGTTAAAACAGCATTGATGACAAACCTTGACTGGTATGTCTTGATCGTGGTTAGAAGACTGGGTGGTAAAAACGTAGGAGATTTCTGTGTGGGAAGTAGTCTGCCTACAAATGGCACATTTGATGGCGCGCCGCCTTGAGCCCACGCTGTACTGTTCCACAATGATGGCGATGCATTCATTACAGAAGCAGTGACCGCAGGTTAACACTGCCCACTAGAGGAAAAAGTCCACATTAATACACAGTTTTTATTAAATGTAAGACTTTTAAGAATCAGTTAGATAGAAAAGGCAAAACACATCCACATAAATGCAGTTTTTGGTTGTTATTCATTAAAGGTTGAGCATTCCTTCAACATAAAAACTTGCAGTAGTTGAAATCTAACATCAGTTCTCACCTCCTGTCCCAGCGGTCGAGCACAGATGGGGCATGGCTCAGGGTTCAGCCCTCCTGTTGACTTGTCCTGGGACTTCAATACCAAATGAATGCAACATTGGGTCAGACTGAATTAAATGATTCCAACCTTTATATGTTCCAAGCCATTATAAATCTACCTTTTCCAGATTGGTTAAATAGAGAAACTGTCCGAGCTTCTTCTGGAGCTGAGACTTGGCCACAGCCTGGTCGTTAAGAAGTTTCACTCTGTTCTGCTCCACCTGAGAGAAGAGGTCAAACAAAAGCTATAAAAGCAGAAGATCTTTGAAAACTTTTTGTAAACAAAGACAGCAAGCGCAGCATTTGAAGCTGTATCACGCTGAGCTCACACAGACTACGGTTCAGCCACAGTTCTCCTCTAGTGTGAGCTGACTGCAAAAAGCTACTCTGCCTATGCATAGATAAAAAGCTTTATGTCAAATGGAGACCGAAATAGTAAGCTAGTTTAAAAGTCAGTTCATCGCTCTCTGCGGCTGAAGTGCTTCTCCCAACACAAAGTTAAAGGTTAGAAAAAAACGTTCTATTTTTTTATGCCACCTCCTCTGAGTTCTCATTTTTGTAACAAGATATGTCGGCCATGCAGATTTATGAATGGAAATACAAACCTTCACCCTCAGACCTTAACTCTGAATTAAAGGTATCCTAACAACAGCTTTAAGCATCCATCACTGTCTTTATCTTACCTCATGCGGTTCTATAATATGCAGCAGTTTGGGCTTTGGCTCATCAGGCAGACGAACACGCAGCCGCTCAGTAGCCATGCCCAACTCATCGATGGCTGACACATGATTTCGCAGAACCATCCAGTACTCATGCAAAACCTAAAAAAAGACCAAAGGAATACTTCATTTAACTTATGTTACACTCTTTTTAGCACATTTGAAAACCACTTCAATTTTTGGTTATTTGATAATGATCCTCACTTTTTTGTGAGATTCCAAAACCTACAAGAAGTCTGCTTACTTTATACTCCTTCTTCCAGTTCTCAAACAGCTCCATAAAAGTGTTCCCCTCCTCCACCAGCTCTGGGTCCATCCGTTTTGCTTTGGCAAACGTCAAGATGGCTTTGAGGGTGCGCTCGGTCTCGCTGGCCGCCCACAGGCCGCGACTGGTGGTTGGAAGACGGTCGTCCACCAGGCCTTCTTCATCCTCGATCATTTCCTCAAAGATGGCGGTCTGACCTTTCACCCTGAAAAAAAAAGAATATTTTTTTCTTTCACTTAAACCGTCCTGTTTGAATGAGACTTGGAAAAATCTAGAACACCTGCTTACTTACGTGTGAGCAAACAACTTGGATTCATAATCAGTGAAAAGTTCATCTGCTTTACAGAACACACAGCTGTGATGTAAAAAAAAAAAAAAAGAGGGACAAAATCAGACTTTGTGACGTTCAAAATGCTGCATTTTGTAGAGAAGTTTAAGAACAGCGGAGAAATATTTCGATATCAACGATGGAGTCGTTTAATGCTGGTAACCTACTTATTGAGCGGCAGTCGCATTGGCCTAAGGTGGCAAATGGTGGCCTCTTCAATCACTTCCTTTGAAGCTGGGCCCTCGAGGCTCTTCACTGCATCTCGCACAGTTTTTTGTGACTTCATCAGATCTTGCATCTGTGTGGTGAGCAGAAACTGCAGACCACACGCATCACGGAACCTGCAGGGAACCCGGCAGGTATTTAGTGTGCTGTCCTTACAGTGAGCGCTAACTTTACACAACCAGCTGCTTTACTTGTCTGCCATGGAGAGCTTATTGGACTGCTGCTTGTAGCTTGACGTTAGCTCATTCTTCACACGGGACACCAGATCTTCATCAGTGGAGCAGCGGGTTGCCCTTTGGATAACCTCCAACCACCAGGGGGAGTTTAAATTCACCTAGAAATTAAAAGGTAAATCCGTAAGCTGCCATAAATCTGTGTTAACTAGTATTCTGCATAATCACTCTGGTGAATAAACTACTGTATTCTTTAATAACAGTCACAATAACATTTTTATATTAATTTTAGACAGTAGATTAAACACAAACAGGAAAAATAAGGGTTTTTGGAAACCAATTTCAGACATAATCACAAAATTACACAAGTAATGTAATAATATCCGCAGTTATTACATATAATAAAATCTCTCTATAGAATAAAATTATTCATTCATTCATTCCCATTACTACAAAAGTCGATTATGATTTTGGCTAAAGATTTTATTAAAAATGGCCAAAGTTGAAGAAAAAGGTGGAGGAAGCTTTCTATCTATCAAACTGATTCTTAGAGAAATCAATAATCACACAACATGCAGCTGAAATATCATCTCACCAATATTTACTTTAAATGACAGTTAGATCTTAACATATTGAACCTTTAGAATTCTGCTCTGAATTGTCATTTTTAATTTAATAATTGTTTTGATAGAAAAGAAAAAAACCCCCCACAAAATATGTTTTAAAAGTATGTTGGCTATTTCTCACTTTCCGCTTCAGCTCTTTGATGTTCTGCAGCACCGGCTGCAGAGCCTGATGGGCGTCGGCCACCTCCGAGTCATACTTGGTCATATAATGCTGCCGCAGCTGCTCAGCCTGCAGACAGACAGGTTTTTAAAGGACAGAAACTCAGATTTGTAATAATCCAACAATGTTTATAAGTGAAATAATCAACAATAAACCTCCTGTTGCAAAACATCCATTTACCTCTTCCCCGAGTCTGTCATCTCTGAGTGTCGGAGGAATCCCAGGATGCTTTGCGTGTAGCAGCTCCATCAAGTTGTGGGTGGCATGGAGCCTCTGTTTTGAATCAATGGTGAACAATAGGAAAGAGAAAGGTACAATGCTAGTGTAGGGCCTTGCAACAGTATAAACACTCCTGATCAAAATCTTAAGACCAGTCCAAAAACTGCAAGAATTAGCATTTTGCACCGTTAAATCTTAAGAAGGTTCTAAGTAGAGCTTCACAATGTTAAAAGGAGAAATCAGTGCCAGAGACAAGAACATTTGAGCAGGGAATTTTCTGACAACTGCATTTACACTCAAACATGAGTTTTTCAGCTGATCAAAAGTTTAAGACCATAGTCTTTAAAAGTCAAAAGCTGTGCAAAAATCTGGATGCCATGTCATTTTCTGTGAAGTCTTTACACTGTCAAGACCCCCTGATGGCAAAAGCAAAAAAACTCACTGACTTTGAACGTGGTAGGATTGTTGAGCTGCATAAGCAAGGCCTCTCTGTATGTGCCATCGCTGCTGAGGTTGGACGCAGTAAGACAGTCATTTTGCATTTTTTAAATGATCCTGAGGGTTATGAGCCTGAGCCGCAGGATCCAATTGGCTGTCTGTCAACACTGTCTGACAAGGGACGATCCTCTACCCAAATTAAGGCCATTACTTATGCTGACTGCAGCCCAATAACCATCAGACGGCATCTGCGAGAGAAGGGCTTCAGAAACAAGAACGTCTTCAAAGACCACGTCTTCTTCAACGGCACAGAATTGGGTGCACCAAACATGGGACGTTGAAAGGTGGAAGAAAGTTGTCTTCTCTGATAAGAAAATGATCCTGGTGGCTTCCAACGTTACTGGCATGACAGGGAGATCCCACCTGAGATGTTTTCTACATGGCACAGTTGTGGGGGCGCCATCATGATTTGGGATGCGTTGTCCTTCAATGGAACAATGGAGCTTCAGGTTGTGCAGGGGCGTCAAACAGCAGCTGGCTATGTGGAGATGTTGCAGCA
>JAUZNJ010035840.1:0-12089 GCA_034780135.1 Jordanella pulchra
ATATATATGCATACTATAGAATGACGGGTTCACTTGTCTGCAGCCATCAAGCAACTTGCATAAACCATTTGTAGAATGGTAGCATGTGTTTACTTCAACTAGATCTCTTTGTGTGATAAAGGCATTAGGATGTTGATGTCAATTGAAAAAAAATGTTGATTTAAGTAATTTCAATCATCTCTGTGTTGATTTAGTCAAACATTTTGAACTGTTATTTTGTTCAAAGATTTATTGACAATCTTGACAGGCTTATCTGGTTGTCCTGGTATGTTAGAGTTCATGATGTCATGCACTTAAGCAGGTGTCCATGGGACACATAACGTATGTTTTGGATGAAGGTGTTTTTTCTTATATTTATCATCATTTTCATGTTAAACTCACTTGATACATTTGTAGATTAGATTTTAGAGTGAAGTTAAACAAATTCCACGTTTCCAAATGTAGGCACTTGAATAATAGGTGTTGACTGGCATCACAGAAAAAAACTCTGTTATGAAGATGTATTGATGTAACAATGGTAGATCTCTTCCTAAGCTTTTTATGATAAGATAAATATTGTCTCTTTCTTATTAACTTCTTTGCAATGGGATGATTAGATGTCAGGAAAGAAGATGGTGATAAATTACTGAGAAGAAGTTCTTAATTCAGTTAAATTCAGCAAATCAGCACAACTTGGCAGAAATTTAAAGCAACTAATATTTCATGAAGTTGAGTTTTAACAGCACACAGTACACCAAAATCTCACAAGTACAGTCATGATGGCAGTTCAGATCAGACACATAGATTAGTTTGATTGTGATAGCCTCATCAGGCAGTCTAGGTATTTAACAAGAAAGTGAAATGTGACCTTGCTATGAAAACTGCAATCCTGACGTAGCAGCAACCTTCTTACTGAGCAAGCATCCGACAATAGTAGAAAGATACAATCGTTCTTAACTTACATTTCTTTTATCTGCAATGTTTATGATTCCTATAATTTTACTACAAATAATTATGTTGAAAAATTAGATTTTTCCTTATTTTTACTGTTCTCAAATTACATATTTGATTTTTCTACATTTCACTGTCAAATTTAGTTACACCAACACAAGTTCAATATACTTTTAGTCTTTCACATACCTTTCATCAAAATGGTGCCAGTAAATATGTATAAATTGCTCTCTTTAAGGTTTTGTGTGGCTGATAAAAAAAAATTGTGATTCATCTGTATGAATAAAAAGATAAATAAAGAGTTTTTAAAAGTGTGTCTCCTCTTCCTCCTAATGGCTGTCAATGGCTGCATCAGGCCTTACTGAACTCACTGACAACCAGCAGTCCATTGACATGGAGAGAAGCAAGTCACCCACTTCAGGTAACCTACTCACACATACCTACACACACACACCCACTTGACTCTAAAAAATTCTGGCTTGATATTTGCATCTGTTTTGCTCGCTTGAAACTATGCTGGGTTGCTGTTGACTTTTAACCTGTCTTACAGCCCTAGGTCACCTCACTCATCACATGAGTATCTTCACTTGATGAGCATGGCAGCTGTTTAAAATGGCAGCTCACGTTCTGTGGCATTAGCTGGAAGTCTTTGATTAAAAACTGCCAAAGGTGATGAAATCAGAGTAGAATATCGAATGTGTTTTTACCCCAGCTGTGGCTGTTGTTTCCTTTCATTCGTTTAACTCTATAAAATTATGTTTTCAAAAAGGTAAGAAAGGAAAAAAAAAATACCCTAATCATCTTGTCTTTTTCTTTCGGTTTGAATCTTTAAATTTTTCATCTAAAATTGATCAAATATCTGGCAGCTGTGGTTATGATTAACTGTTGTGAAGTGTGGCGGGTAATAAGTCGTGCCTTATACTTTCTTTGTTCTGTTTCAGTCATATTCATTCTCTTCTTTCAATTACATGTTTGTTAGCTTCTGAGAATGAGCTGCTTGCATATAATCCTACAGGATGTACTTTAAAAGAGGCTTGCCATCACAAAAGGACATTTCTGTAAAGAAGCAAATAACCCAGTGGTTCTTCAGATGCTTCTAGGTGAGGTCTTATTCATTGTCTCTTGCATTAGAAATGTAATAAATAATAAAGCTTGGTCAAAGCAATGACACAAACAAACAGGTTGGATGCTGAATTAAAATTGTCTATGGTCTTATTATATTTGGTTGAGCTATACGTGCCGGGGGCAAAAAGGGAATGCATTATGGAGGATCTTTTTTAGTTATAGTAGGACTTTTTTGCAGATTTTGGTCTCAGTGGTAAAAAGTCTGTCAGTTTATGACTTTGTGAGAAAGAGCCTAACAGCTGACTAAATTTGTTGCAGGTTTTGTGTTTGTTAAACTGTCTGGCCAATCAAAACATAATGACCCCTATGATTGTTTTTAACTTAATTATTACATATTATTGGAAGGTATTTTTTATAGTAATTGCTGTCCAACAGGCAATGCAAAGATGAAGAATATGAACAAGATATGCAATTTGAAGTGTCCCTGGGCAGGGAAATAGGTAAAAAAGGGTGATCAGCAGGGATGAAAATGAGTATTCAGAAATACAAAGTACTGTGATGTGCTACCTGGCAAAGTGATGGGTCCTAATAAGATCTCTATTTGAAAATCTGTTTCACCAATGGTGCCACTTCTACGAACTTAAAACTAATTTATTCCACACTTTGAAATCTCTTGTAATATTTGCCTTAATGGCCAATTCATTCCAGTCAAATCCTTTTTGATGAGTTGAGAAACAATTTAAGAATATCATCTTGCATCTCAGGAAATTGCACTCAATTTCTCAAACGTTTTACCAGATGGTGGGTAATTTCAAACTTTGGCTCTTTGTGAAGTGATGTGCTGCAATTTCCTCTTAACATGAAAGGAAAGAGAAACATGTTTGAACAAAAACATTTCAAATGTTAAAAGCAGTTTGTTCTCCCATTTATGAATGAGCTGGACTTGACCCCTCTGAGATTGAAGGAATTGGGGAGATGTAAGAATATTTCTCTCACATGCAAATAGGCAATATATTTAATATTTGAGGAAGTGCGCAGCAATAGAAACGTTTCATTTATTCTGAAATCATAGTATTTTGACAGGGTCATCACAACCACATTTGCTGCCCAACTGTCAACAACTCATCTTCGCACCTCTCCAAATGGATGATGACCCCACTTGACTCTATGGCGTGTTGTTTTGTTAGATCTATCCTCGATGACCCCACAGATGTGAGTCCTTAAATTACTTTAAAAGAGGCCACTCACCCACCACAATTTGCCATGGGTAAACTTTGTCTTTCTCTGCACCTCTCAGAGAGCACAAATGCATTCCTTGATAAGAATTTTCCAGCTACTTCTGTAAGCTCTTCTTTAGGTAGGAGCTCTGTTTTGGGGACCAATGTGGTATAAAGTTCTGTCTTATCCACTGTTGAAGCCATTTGCAAAAAGGGCCCTGGGGGCTTATCTAGAAAGAAAGAGTTGGCATCAGCTCTGGCAGCTGTGGCTTGAGTGTTAAATCAGTCAACCACCAACTGGAAGGATGTCAGCTCATTACAGCCTGTTTAATTGTCCTTCATGCTTTAAAGTGTCCTCTGGCAAGACACTGAACCCTACATAACCCTAATGTGCTCATCAGCATGCAAATGTGTGTGTTTATAATAAATAAAAGTGCTTCATGTGTTGAATGTTGATATGAAAATGAAGCAGTGCATATAAAAGGATAACTGAGGAAGAAACAATAGAAGCACAATAGCAGTGATTAGTAAGGAAGTCCACTGTCAAGTTTGCAGTTTGATCTCACACCCATGGGTAAAAGTATCAAACTGAAATTGAGGTTAGTGTGAATTACATAAATTAATGTCTACATTTTTGATGTTCAGGCACAGTATGATTGATTAGGGAAGATTTATTCTGTGAACTGAAAGGATATTGGTCTTCTTAGTCTTCTGACACAGGATATTGAGGAGTACTTGGCAAAGCCCCAAATATGATTCGAGTAAAGTCGGCTCGCATTTTTTGAAGAAATAAAGTCTTGTTGGAATCATACGTTTTTTCTGGGAAGAAACCAGTTCTGGGTGCATGTTTAATAGAAAGAGCCCTGGTTAAACAATGCTGAAACATCAGTTTTAAAAGAATCCTATGAAGGAATATTTTATTATTATTCAGTAAAAAAGCAAAACATTTATTCATTCTAAACTAAAATAAGTATAATAATCATTGTTGGTGATGATATTTGATATTATATACCACATCATATACTTTAATGTTATTTATTTATTTTTTTACATTGAATTTTTAACACTGTATTTGTACCTGGTACAATTAATAATTTGTTTTTTGTGTTGTTTTTTCACTTAAAATTTGCCAGTAATGATTTTGTCTTTAACAATTCAATTGCATAAATTAACCTGCAGAAAGTTACTTTCAAAGATTCAGCCACAGAAACTCCCATGTCAAAAGTTTGCTTGCAAAAAATGAATTTACCTTCTGAAAATTGAGATTAAGCTATTGAGAACAGAGGCTAGGTTCCCAAAACTTCTGGAAATGAACTTCAGCTTTAAGTAAAACTCAGAGTTTCCATGGCAACTGAACCATTGACGTTTGAAAACAAGAGGGGCTTTAGTCAAACCACGATGTGTGAAATGTTTAACTGATCTAATGAGAGCTTGCTTGTATTTGATTGGCTAAAAGTCACTGGACCTGCTCTTATGCTGGTTGCAGCTGATTTGCTTGGTGTCATCTAAGGTCAATACATTTACAAGCACATTTTTGCTAACAAATTTTTGCTTTTAAATTTCTGCAGCTGATTTTTAAAAACATTTTAATCAATAGAGTGGATGTTTTACACACAAGTTTTTAAAACTGGCATTTTGCTGGTAAATTTAAAATACAAACGTGCCTGATGGCACGGAATAAAGAATTTGTATTATAAGCTCTATTGCAAAAAAATGAAATTATATTCTTTATATAACATATATATTGGGAATAAACCAGTTCTGGGTGCACATTTAATTGAAAGAGCTCTGGTTAAACAATGCTGAAACATCAGGGGGATGTCATAAGAAACATATGAAGGAATATATTATTATTATTCAGTAAAAAAGCAAAAACTTTCATTCTAAACTGAAATAAGTATAATAATCATTCTCGGTTATGATATTTGATATTATATACAACATCATATACTTTAATCTTATTTTAATGTTAAGTATACTTGTAGTTTAGAAATGTTTTTGTAACATTATACCTTTAACATTTTGCTTTTTATAGACAAACACTACACATAAAAAAGCTGATGATTTCTGGCTAATTTAGCCAGGTTGGTTGCTCCAGTAACCTGCCTACGATCTGGAGCGTAACAAACAAGATTCTCATAGCAGTCTCATAGTTTTAAAACATTGTACCTCAGTCAATGTGAGAGGTGGGACTTCCTTAGCTTCATACCATGGCTATCAGCAATTTTGTCTGAATAAGAATTTCCAAAACTGCTAATTTTGTATTTCTTATAAAAAAAACAACAAAAATATATGGGGTATGCAAATCAAGCAATACAATATAAGAAATCTAATAAAAAAGCACAATGTAACAGCTTGTAGTTTTAAAGACCTAAGATATGGAAGAGACTGATTCCCTTAAATCCAGCTACCAACCCATCCCTATTCATAATATAATGAGTAGACGCTAAAAGCCACTGGACCTTCTCTTGTGCTGGTTGCAGCTGGTTGGCTTGGTGCTTTCAACACATTTACAAGCACCTTTTTGCTAATAAATTCTTGCTTTTAAATTTCTTGCCAGTAGAATCTGCGACGTATGGGGTTGGCAAATCAAGCAATACTATATAAGAAATTTAGTGACTTTTTTTTCATAGGATATGTCTTAGGTTACATATCACCTATTTTCATGTGCGGACTCACCGACCTGCCTTTGCTAAGACCACAAGGACAACATAACATGACTTAGACAAGATGTTCTTTTCCATTGAGATAAGACGCCTTCAGATCTGTCATGTCATCTAGGTCATGGGAATCCGCAATAAGCTTGTCAATGGTTGGTTAAAGACATAAAAAAAGATAAGATTTGTGTAAAGTGGATGAAAAGCACAGGTATATGTGCTACAGGATTCTGTGTGAAAAAAACTGATTCACATTTTGCCAGTGGAAGAGCAAACGCAGTCTGGTTAGAGATGATACAGATCGGTGTGACAGCTTTAGAAGATGGAAAGGAAAATTGTCTCAATGTTCTTTTCATTTTACCTGCCATCTTAGTTCACATGCCTTGTTAATTGGGGAGTGATTAAAAACACTCTAAGCCATGATATTCCTGCAGTAATAATAGACAGCACAGCTGTGCTCTGCTTGGCAAACAGAGGCTGTATGGCTTGTTTTCTCTGGATGAATACACACTGCCACTCTTCTCTGTGGCCATTAGATGCTGTCTGTCTGCCCCTGGCACGCCAGGTTGATGCTGTCTGCTTAAAGCTATATACAAACTGCAGACAGCTTATTAAGCAAGTCAGCAATTGTCCTTATTCACCCTGTGTCAGTGGCTGCAAGCATAGATAAACTTATTTCCTCTTAACAAATTTTCACCTCTCTTAGGTGACATTTTTCTTATCTTTTATTATCATTAGTTGCAGAAATTAGACTATTGATTGGAAATTGTCTCCCTTTACACACCAAATGATATGATTTGATGTGTTTTTTGTTGTTGTTGTTTTTTGTTTTTTTTTTTTTGCTTTCTGGGGTCAGTTTGTTTAGGGCTTTATGTCACTTTTTTCCCACATGACTATTTGAGAACTCACCCAGCCGGTTAGATTTAGTAGAGGTAATTAAATTAGGTAATTTTTAAAAACCTCAAAATACTTACAGAAGACAGAAGCACATGTGAAATTCTTAGAACTACATTTACATTGACAGACAGAAATCGTAAGAGGGAGCATCTGTACAAACGCCCAAATCAATATCTTCTTTTTACAGTTGTAGTTTGTGATTAGAAAGTTCAAAACTACAACCTTTTTTACCAGCAGTGCTTCTGTAATTACCTTGGTTTGTTCTGATAGATGCAGTGGTGAATGAATTTGAATAAACACATATTAGTAAAAGTATGGCAAGCCCTTTGCTCATATAACGGCATGCTTATGACTAGTCCTTGGTTTGTTTATCACATTATTCTGAATCTGATGTATCTTTAGCTTTTGATATGGTACAAGGAACCAATATCATTGTCTTTAGGTTCTTAGGAGGTAATGCCTAGAATTTATACGTCATTAAAAAAAACAGATACTTTACAGATATATTTATTTATTGCTATTTTTTTAAAGATATTGCACTAGATGGTTTGTTCTTAAAAGTGTTTGTATAATAGAAGGTCTTTTGCATAAAATAAACCCCAGAAGTATAAGATAGAGTTGTAGTTTTCTTATAGGTAAATTTGTACTGTTGCAGTTTTTTGGTGTCCTTGTAGTAGTCCTTTTATTGTTTTATATGGAATAAATGAAGGCTGCTGAGCTGTCCACTGTTGGTTGAACAGAATATTTCCTAAACATCACATTAACCTCTTTTTTTTCATACCTTCAGACTGGATTCCTGTCTATTACCTGCAAGTTTCTCTTCTCCCCCAGTTCACCCAGTGTGTTTGTCTCTCCCCTGCTTCCCTGAAAAGTCTGTCTGTTCTGTTGGCTCTCCTGTTTCAGTTCATTACCCAACCTCCCTTCACAATGACCCACGCATCCTGCCAGAACCGGTGGCCAGTCTGAGAGCCAGCCACTGCAGTCCAGTCTTTTACTTACTGGACAATGGTAAGATGAGGGATGATTCACGGATCTCGGCCTCTTCGTGGACATCTGCTTGTGGTCTGTTCTGTGGCTAACATGTTACGTGTGAGGGAGATAGGATCATTAATTTTAGGATAGTGGTTGTTTCAGCGTTCACCTTGCATGCTTGCTATGCTTCCACACAGTGAACAGCCCTATTAACAAGATATCACAAATCTAATTACTTCAAAAGAATTTAATTCAAAACACCCAGATGGTAGGAAAAGAATAAATAAGGTCCCTTTAAAAGTAGCAATTCCCCTTTAGCACCTTTGTTTTTTACAGTTTTGTACTTTAAAACTACAAACTTCAATTTATTCTGAATCTTACGCAGTTACCAAACAGAAATAGTACATAACTGTGAAGCAGAATAAAATGATGGATGGTTTTCATTCTTTTAAGAAGGAATAGAAAATGTAATTTGATTTTCTCTTAGACCTTAAACACAATACATGCTTTCCAAAGTTACCTAATTGGGGGTTTATTTCTGGGTAATTATATCACTCTATGAATACAGCTAGTGAAACAGCACCACAAGCTTTTAAAGTCTTTTAGAATACCATGCAGTCTATCATTAAAATCATTCATAGTAAAGCAAAAAGGTAAAACATTCAGGAATTAGCCCTATTTTTATAGTAAAGACTGGGAAAGGAAAGAAATAAACAGAGCAGCAGTTAAGATGGATGCGGTAGATGTGGAGGAGCTGTAGAGATCCACAGTTCAGGTGGTATAATCCATGGCTAGGACAGCACAACAAAAATCTGGACTTTGTAGAAGAGTGACAAGATTACAGGCGTTGCTGAACTAGATTCATAAGAATTCCAGTTAGTAGTTTGCCATAAATAATATGACACAGCAAATATTTGGAAAAAAGGGGATTTTTTTGTGCAAGAAATTTGAACTATCAAGTATTCCCACAGTTCTACAATAACTCCTTTAAGATGCTGCAAAAAACTTAGATGTGGTCCAAATGTTCACATTCCAGTAGGACAGGAAACCTATAGTTGAAGCTGCATATATGGAAGGGAATAGATCAGAGCTACTGAACTAAATTAAATCTAGAATTTGTGGAAAGATCTAGAAATGTATGTTCACAGATGATCTATATCCAATCTAGGTAAATTTGAGCTTTTTTTCAAAGGACAATGGGCAGTGAGTTGAGCATTTAGATGTAAAGTGCCAGTAGACATCTATAACCCAAAAGAACAGCAGCTGTAGTTGAAGGTGGCTTTACAAAGCATTAACTTAGGGTAAACTTTAAAAAGAAATCACATTACACCTTGCAAGTTCGTATTTGTGAAACAAATTAAAACAAACTATCCATTTCTTTCACAATTATGTACTTTTTTATTACATCACCCTAAGTCCCAATAAATTAGTTTGTGGTTGTAAGGTAACAAAATTGGAAACGTGCTATACAGCTTTCTGCCCGTAGAGGACTTGGTTTTGGAATATGAAACAAAGGGTAAATCATTCAAGTAGACTTTAAGATTATCCACACATTTTTCTAAGCTCAATAGAAATCTAGCGGATTTAGCAAGAAAAATCCAATTAGAAATCTCAGAGGCATTAGTGGTCACTACAGAAAAAACCTAGAAACGAGCTTGGTTACAGTGTTACCAGAAAAAAAATGTATCTGGCTGTTTTTTCCAGTGTGCTACATGCTGTGTGATGATGATTGCTAAGTGGTGTCCTTGTTTTGTAGCTCCACATGCAATGAATTTTGATGTATCTACCAGATCTGGGCTTTGACCTTGGACCCCTTATCAGTGTCCTATAATGGGGCAGGTGGCATTAAGAATAAGAGGAAGGGGTTGCATTCTAGTTGAATCCAGCTTCTCACTCTGTGCTTTGAGTGACTCATTCTGTGGCGCATTAATCATTGTACCCTCTCTAGAATCACTCATCGCTGCCACTAAAAGGCGACAAGCTTCTTTCCTGAGCCCTAGTGCTTGGGTCTTTGTCTCTGTGTCAATAAACTCACATACTTATCTTGTTGTTCTCTCAGCTAACATTAATCATGACCTTGTCTCGTCTCTAACTAACTGCATGAAGCTTGCTGTGTGGCTAATTCCTTAGCTGATAAATATGAAGACAGCTTGATTTGTTTGTCAGTTTAGAAAAGTTTCTTTTACTTCTATGCTTCTTCAGATGCAATGTCAGAATTCAATTTTTTCTATGTTTGCTGTAAGTTCCATGATTCATATAAATTATGATGGGTTTAATCAAGAAATTTAATGGAATTTTATTCCATATTATCTTACAGAACACTACTGTGTGCAATGTAAGAATCAAGTCAGGAAGGGGGAATGTCTACACTACTATTAAAATGCCAGGTTTTGTCACCTAAATATGACACCATGTTGAACTATGTTATAACTTATGTTTATCAGAAATGTGACATATGATGAGAGACTAAACTAAAAAGAATAGCTTGAGAGAATATGAAAGAGATTTTAAAAAAAATGCAAAAATCAGCTGTATGCAGCCTTAGACAAAATGTTGTTGAAACAAACTAGTTTTTACAATCAGTCTATGATATCAGGTCCTCAGGATGCTACATTTTTACTTGATTAAATTGGGCCTCTGCCTTGCAATAGTACTCCAAATTTATTGCACTGAGAAACTGTCCTTTAGCAAACAACCTTCTTCATTTTATTGTTGGATTTAGGTCCAAATTCTGGTTTTCACGTTCAAAAACGTATATATTTTAATTTGGTGTATGCTAAGGCTCCGCCATTTAAATTTTGTTGTTTTTTATATAGCATAAAGGAAATAAATTGAGAACACAACAGGGTCTTTGACAGAAATTCCAGCAACTCATTCAGTTCTCTGCTCTCTCTTTGTAACTTCTTTTATTATTCTAGATCCTCATACATTTTTGACACATCTCTTAGTTTTACTGTCGTCCCTGGTGTTTTAAATTTTTTACTTATTATTGATAACTTTATTTTTCCATGTCCAGGCTTATATATAGAGGGCTGTGGAATTTTGTGATACCATTTTCCTGAATGATACCTTTGTAAACGGAGATATTTTGGATCTGTTCTAACACCTGCAAGTCATAGATTACTTTGGCTGATGAACACAAAAGAGCAAATGTCTAGGAAATCAATTTGGGGCAGCCGAACAGTTTTATGATTTATAAGGTTAACAATAAGCGATATTGATGTGTACTAAAGAAGACTAAATACTGAAACAGGATCAGAAAGTGTATTAAACAGTGAACTTGTCTAAGGGCTTGCACACTTACACTAGTATGTTATTAAGTTTTTCTTCTCCTTATTTGGTCTTGTATTTTTCAGGATATGTGACAAAGGTGGTAACACAATATTGACGATGATCTATCATGCTTCAATGATTTCATTATTCCAAAAAACTGGCATTTTAAAAGCAGTGTGTAGACTTTTAAGAGTCACTGTATTCTAGTGTGAAATAATGGGTTGTCTGTATAGTAAGATAAAATGTTGACTGTGCCCCACTGCAAAACAGAAAAAAAAATTCAGAGAACATTTAAATGTTTATTTTTAACTCTGATTAATGTTGTATCTTTTCAAAGGAAAAGGAAGAATCTGCATAATCAGAAAAATAATAGTATTTGCTACAGGGTAACAATTGAAAAAAAAACATTTAATCTTCAAATGATATACATATAGTATTTGGGAGCAAAGGGAGGGCTAGCATCATATTAGAGAATAGTCCTACAAAAACTGCTGTTTTATGTAAGATAAGATAAGATCAAGGGAACACATCATGATGCAGTATAGTTTTATCACAAGTTTGATCCCATTAACTGACAAACTTTGATTTTTCCTCTATTTGCTTTTGTACACAGTTCCTAAAAGAAGTATTTAGCCGATTTGCTTTTTGTCAAGTTCTGATGTGGAAGTTGTAAAGTTAGCTTCCAGTACAAGGCCACAAAATGGTGGAACTATTGCTTGTATAAAGAATCCAGGGGTCATTCACAATTTTCATTTTCACATCAAGGGTCTGTGTGTGCTTTTAAGTGATGTTTTCAGCTCGTGTTATGGTGTATTTTATTTTGTTAGGCATTGTCAAATAGACAGATTGGGCAACTCGGAAAGTGCAATTAACAGAGTGACATAGCTGCTTCTGTGCTAGCATTAAGCAACATTAGCATCACACACATCATTGAGCTCATATCCTTCAATTAATAGCTCAAATTATTTCTCTTTTATCCAGCAGATTTCTGGAGGCTTTTCTTTCTTTCTTTCTTTCTGTCTTTCTTTCTTTCTTTCTTTCTTTCTTTCTTTCTTTCTTTCTTTCTTTCTTTCTTTCT
>JAUZNJ010035841.1:0-12088 GCA_034780135.1 Jordanella pulchra
AAGAGATGATTTAGGCAAAAAAATCATTTTTGAAAAAAAATGACTTAGGCAATTATTTTAAGAAGGTGACGATATATAGTAAATGAATAATAGTTCTGGTGTAGTTATGGAGAGGAGGCGCTCATGTTTAATAGCCTAAGTTTAAACAGCAGTTGTAGGTTGAAGTCCTCGTCGCTCTGTGATAAAGCTGAGAAATGGCTTCTTTTTACACTTGCATGTCTCAGATTCAAGCCAAAAATAAAAACAAAATAAAGAAGTAAATCAAGGGTGAACAATGGTGGAGCTTAGAGGGTTCGTTGGCGACAACAAAGGGACTACCTAGCTATCACCTTTAAGGTGTAGGTGTGGATGGAGGCGTCTGATTTGATGACCTCAGTTTAAATGTATCACCTTTTTATTAGGCCTGCAGAATATAACCTAAAAACAATCGTCAGTGTAACCAGGATTGATTGTTGGCTTATATATTACTGCCGTATTGAACATGTATTTTACATACTAATGCTTTCATGCTAATCTTCATCCTGTTTGACAGATTATCCGATCGGACACTGATGACAGACATCCGAACTATATTTACTATCTACAATATTTTCACCCCTGTATCCCTACTCCTTACTCTTCTAATCAATGCTGGTTTTGTCGTCTTGGTTGCGGTTTGAATCACACAGCTGGCTGGTCACAGAAACCACTACATCCCTTCAACCCCTGAATCAGGCTACCGAGCCAGATGTCTAAAGGGAGGCAGGTTGACTTTAACCCATCCTTTAGCAAAATGCGTAGCGATTTAAAAAAGTTCCTAAATTGAACATTGAAATGTTTTTGAGAGGGACTAGTTGTGCATGCAGATCTCAAGTCCAAGTAGGGTGAAGCAGGAGATGGATCAACCTCCAGTTGCCTCACTTTGTTGCTACGATGAAGGAGCTTCGTAGCTCCAGGTTTGTTAGTCCAGTTATGCCTTGGTCCTCACATAAGAAAAATTAAATATGGGTCTAGACCAGAGATACACAGTGGTGCAGTTTGTAGTAATGTTGCCCTGCAGCAAGAAGGACCTGGGTACAGATCCAGGCGACCTCCAGGTTCTCAGCTTCCTGCCACAGACCAGCTAACGGTTTGGTAATGGGTCCCTCTTATGTAGAGGCCCCGCCTCTCTGGAGATAAAATCAATAAGCTGCTGATCATGACACCTCATTGGTGGATTTCTGGGCACTGGGAATATATGATGATATAAAATAGATTTCCTCTTGGAAACCGTTTAGGATTCCCCAGAGTGAGCTGAAAAATATCACTGGGAATGTGATGGTTTTCCTTTTCCACAGCAACTCGACAGCTTTATGTCTCATCTAGTCCAGTTTTCTTTAATAAGCTTAGACTTTTTCCGAGCAATGCTGAAATAGGCAAAGTTTCTATCAGAGTTGTGTATTTTGTCATCAGTGGTGTTTTTGTAGCTTTTAGTGGTCACTGTTTTTGTGTTAGGCAGTTGGTGCAAAGTGCATTAGGGTTGGTTCTTTTCTCAGAGACAAAATCCTGAGTTTCTGAGTGTTTCTGTGGCTGATTGATTGGAAACTCAGAGTTAATGGGATCTGTAAACATCCCTGAGATATTCTCAGGTGTTGCACAGAATGTGAGTGAAAAACAGCTGTTTGATGTTGGTTGATTTGTGACTCCGGTCCGTATATTCAGGAAGGGATTTATGAGGCTCTGCGTTGAGCTGCTTTGAGTTCAGGCAATGCCAGCAGAGATCGCTCTGCAGCAGGTAATTCAGGCTTTGATGTGTCGGCTCAGTCTGGATATTATCCTGATACTGATGCGTTTGTCTCTTTTCCTCTCATCAGTATTTAGGCTGATTCTCTGAAAGCTGTGAAACAGATGCAGCCTTTAGTTGGACTAATTCTCATTTAATTCATTGATCAGAAATAATAAGTAAATGTATCTTTACTCTTTCTTTTCATACTTAACAGATTACAATCACCTCAGTTTTGAAGGAACTTGGTATTCGGTGGTGCTGAGTTTGTACCAGACATGTTCACAAGTCATTTTTTGCAAGTCCAAGTTGAGCCTCAAGTCTTGAGTCAAGTTCTGGATATTTAAATGAAACGGCAGTCAAAATGCAAATTACTTTATAGTGGGAATGATCTGTCATGAAACTTGTAGAAAAACAAACCAAACATGCATATTTTTCCTGATAAATATTGAACCTGTATGTTTTCTAAGAAAAAAAAGAAGTTTATTTCAACATTTAACTGAGACTTTAACAATTCCTTTTCTTTTCTTAGAAAAGCTGTAGATGAATGTGAATATGTATTTAGATTAGCATCAATCCTTTCCCAATATAGTAGATTTAAAGTGTACCAAACTAGCACGGATCAGCTGGTTAGTTTGATATATTTAGCTTAAAAATACCTCATTTCAAAGCTTGTTTTCTTGTCTCTCCGAGTGTAGAGAAAGACCAAAACATTAAAGCTCCTCCTTTTCAAAATCCACTCAAACTTAAGTCAAATCCACTGGTTTTTGACATGTATATAATAAACTATCTGCACTGATGTGGAGCTTAGCTTGTTTGTAGCACGGATGCTAACATCAACCGCTCCTGTTCCTTCACAGTGACTCACCTTTGCGGGTGGGTTTTCAGGTTGTGGATCTAAAATGAAACGAGGTGGACCCAACATCCCAGCATCCTGGATTTTGGCCACAGATTCAGCAGTTTGTTGCTCTTTATTTGCGCCTCATGCGAAGGTTTTTGTAGCCTTACATTACAGACGGTGGGAGAGAAGCAGGTTTGCTCACCGTCGCCTCCATGAGTTCGATGGGTTGCATATGTCTGTGCATCATGTGTCTCTCAATGTTAAGTTGTCTGACTGTCTGATGATGGCGTCTCTGCTGTTTTTTTTCTTTTTTTTTTGTTTGAGGGGGAGAAAGAAAAAAAAAAAACAGTTGTTTCGGCTTTTGTTTGGGGCGATAAGACCAAGTTAGTAAAACAAACAAATAATTTGAAAATTAAAGATTATTCACAAGTTCTGAAATGGCGTCTTTAAAGTCCCTACATATGTGACTTTAGTACGACCCGAGAACGAGTCCCAGTTTCATCCCTGAACAATACAGCCTGAAACATTGTTGTTTCAGCCTCTTAATTTGGATGTAGGTCTGGGCTTTGACTAGGCCACTCCATGCTGTGCCCTCTACAAAGCATTGTTTTGATTTAGTTCCCGTTTACAGCCATGCACTGCTGCTTGTCTATCTTAATCACATTTAAAAAACAATAATTTTCGGTTGTGACTTAGAAAATGTGGTAAAGTTAAATATTTGCGTTGTGGTGAAACATATAATTAATCGATGCAAAATGTCAGTGTGCTAAGAGGCTCCAGCTTCAGTGTGAAGGTTCATAATTTAGTCAAACACTTTGCATTAATTGCTTGGGGGGGCCTCCTGTTGCTTTAACACACCCAAACACGCAGGATGTGTTTTAGTGAGTGAGCAAGATTGGAGGTAAAGAAAAGAGTTTGCTTTTTTTATCGGCCCATAAAGCTCAGCTGGGACCTGTAATGGAGGAAAGACGAGAAGATCTTGGCTAGTTCTGTGCGCAGTTTCTCTCTCGCCCACTCACCACCCAGAGCGGCAGGGTTTGGGAGGGAGTATGATTACAGGCCTATTTACATTGCAGCAACGAGCAACAGGGAAGACGGCAGAGAGAGATTGGCAAGAGAAGGAGATGAGGGTGGGGGGGGAGATAGTTTCCAGATGTGAGGTGGAATTCAGAGGGCTATGAAGCGACTCCCATCATCCTCACTGCGCTGGGATCTGGAGCAGCCTGTCATGGAAGTGAAAGGGATCAGCAGGGAAACCACTAAACGATGGAGGAGGAGAGGATGAAGCAGCACGGCTGACGGGGATCCCTGCCTTTCTGAGGCCTCTGTGTCACGTAGCAATGATAAGATGGAGGCCAGCTAAGATGTTTACCCAATCCACCACACCGTCACACACTGCTGCCTGCTTGACTCAGCTTAGGTAGAGAAACATTGTTTATGCAGCCATGTGAAAAGCATTTTTACTGATTACGGTCGTTTTCGGGTGAGAAATTGATGAAATAAAATACATGGAGAAAAAAATCCCTCTTCCACTAGGCTGATGTTTACCGAACGATTAGGTTTGCGATTCATGGAGCTTGGAGCCAAAACTTCTGGTTGTTGTGAGGGGAGAAGATAATGAAGGCTTAGAAGGAACGTTAGCATCACAGCAAGATAGGACAACACTGGAACCATGGCTAACGTTTTCTCTGTGTAGCATCCAGACAGGACTGTCCAAAAATGATTTAATAATAGTAAAATCATAGCTGGGATGTTAGCGTGTCAGCCGAGCTGGATTCTTCCAAGCTTCATGCTGCATGTGGTGTGTTATGCAGATCAGAAGATGTGGTTCGATGTCACTGTAGAGACGGCTTCAGCTTCAAACCAAGATAAAGGTTTAGTTTGTTTTTTGTTTATTTTATAATTCATCTTAAAGTTGAAAAAAGTTACATTTTAAAAAATGTGATCTGTAGTCTTTATTTCATTCATATTGGGATGTTCAACAATTTGGTTTTGCTGTACAGATGGATGGATAATATAATTTTTTTTTATTATTATAATCAACACTTTTATTTTGCACCATCCAGATATTCTGTGCAATAAAAGTCTTATTTTGATACAAAGTTCTTTAAAATATCCAATCAGTTAAGGTTTCTGTACCAACCCAGATCACCATAAGATATTGCTTTAGTATTTGTTTCCCCAGTAAAGGGGCCTGTAAGGGGCTTGCACCAGTTCTGCAGAGATGGTAACTGGTTTAAAATCGCTAGAGGCCAATCTTTGCTGTTTTATCTACAGTCACTAAAGTATTTCTGATTGTTCCTTAGATGAACTCAGAATCTAAGTTTAAACTCAGTAACTGTTGCTTGCGTAGTTTAAGCTCCTGCTCTGTTACTGCTGTCATTTCTCCTCAGAGCTCCAACATGTTAAAGTCCTCCCTCCCAATCTTCTCTATTTGTGGTTTCTCTCTCTGTGGCTCCAGACTGAGAGTTGTTCCAGGAAATGCCTAAATCCCCTCTCCTCTCTCTCTCTCTGAAGGAAACTGGCCGACATTCCTCTTGGCTCTGTAAACAGAAAGTCATGGGACTGACATCTGCATATACACATGTAGAAGTGTGCACTCGTTCAGTTGCGTCATGCTTGTGGATCTGTTTTGACTCGCCAGCATTGAGAAACTCCCTCACATCCAGGGTGTTGGTTAGGTGCTTTTTTTCCACAGACTTCCACCTGTTTGGGTGAAGCGGTGACCGCTAACAGTCAGGTTGGTCCGATTGGGCAGCAGAGGCTGTAAATCTCCTTTAGCAGTGAACTTACATTCCTGCTTCTGCCCTGGAAAAGCCAGATATTTCCTTAATGGGTTACAGTGACCTCTGGAGAGAGACTTGCATGGTCAACTTTTCCACAAACGTTTGTGTTTTATTCAGATTTGATCTGACCACAAATTAAAGCGGTAAATAAGTGAGTAGGAAGGAAAATAATATGTGTTCGTCAAATTATAATATGAAAGTAAGGAACTTATTTGTAGTCATTTACTCTGATACCCACCCTAAAATGGAGTTCAACCTTTAAGGCAACTCAAGACTTTTTCAAAAGAGACCTAAGATAAGAATGTACGGTTTATATGGGGTAAAACATCTGTTTTTGAATTTGTAAATGAGACAATATCCGTATTTTTTTGTCAGCTCTTACACATCAGATGTTTCATCAGTAAGAATGCAGGTTTAGTCTTTGCGATTTTGCAGAACTACAGGTATTAGTCACAGATTAACAATTACAAATTTACCAGTAAAACCAACACCACCAATTTAATGGTATGAATCAAACTGAATGATTTGAGCCAAACAAACAGACCGGATCTGACATATGTTTGGTTTTCTCATGTAGGATTTAATCTAGAGGCTGAATGTGATCTTAAGTTAACCAGTAACTCCATAACTTCTCAATCTAATTTCAGATTCCGCTGGTTATCTTGTGATACTGCAGCGGGTTAGCTGCTTTTAGGGGCACTCACCTGGAAGTTACTTGTCTAGTGCCCCTAGTGGCTAAAAGTTGTTTAAAGAGCTTCTTGAATTGCAAATTGTAATGAAGAAAGTGTTCTAGTCAAATTAGAACAAAATGCAAACGCTAGGCCCACCTGCAAAACTGTCTATCTGTTGGAAATGTTATGATGGAAAAAGACATGGATAGATGAGTTGAATGAAGCACGGTGGTGGTAGCATCATGCTGTTGGGATTAAAAACTGGTTAAAGTGTAGAGAAAATAGCTGAGAGGCTGTAAAAGATAAGAAGCCTCTGGTTCTCCTTTTAATAGTACCTTGAAACCAAAGTGCAGCCATAACTGCGCCGTGGTGGTTTATATCAAGGTAAGTGTTGGAATGGTTTAGTTTACTGCTCTCCAACTTATTTTCCCAAGAACCAATGATTTAAAACATTTCCTTTTATTTCTGCTTCAGCCAACCTGAGTCACACCTGAGTTCATTTGATCCTTGACCTTAAAGATGGGAATACTTCTAAAAGCTGAAGAATTTGAGTTTGAGGCACCAGGCCTAGTCAAAGTCCAAAACATCCAGCACTCATCCAGTCAGACTAAACACAAAAACAAAAAAGACTGGTACACGCATATCGCAGAAGACTTGAAGCCGAAAGTTGAAGTCCTTTTTTTTTTTCTTTACTAGTTGTCTTTTTCATTTGCATATAATGTATTTACGTTATTTTTAAAGTGATAATGACTCATTCCATTGGCAGCTCATCGTATTTACTTGCTTAAATTAAGGGCAAATATATTTATTTGAAGAAATCTTTACCCTTTTATCAGATCAGTTTTTGCAGCAGGTTGCGACTCACACGGCGACTAAAAACTAATCCAAGTATGAACAAGTGAACGTGAGCCGCCGCTTCTGCTGGACGTGTTTAAAAGAAGCAGTCCGTGTTTTCCAGCTGTGGCCACAAAATTCCCAAAACACGGCATGACCATTGATTATAGATGACACAGTGGCTTCAGTGTTCAGTGCTAAAAGCATTGAATCGATTGGCCTAAATGGGCCACTGTGGTAGATTCCCTTTACAATGTAAACAGAGATGAAGGATGCAGTCAATTAGAAATGAGTTAAACGTATCTACAGGAGGGCATTCGAGGTGAATGGAGGCTGTTAGATGGGAGTGATTAGAAGTTGGCAGCTGCTTCTTTTGTTGTTAAAGCTTCAGGTGATTCATACTCTTCTAATCTGCAGGCAAAGCCAAAAAGGCATATAGATGGATGGATGGATGGATGGATGGATGGATGGATGGATGGATGGATGGATGGATGGATGGATGGATGGATAGATGGATGGATGGATGGATGGATGGATGGATAGATAGATTTTTCGTTGTCATCTCGTAAACTTAATACCGTGCATGTTTGTGTGTGTAAGAGCGAGAGGAGATTTCTCAATCCCAGCGTGCCGAAACCCATCTGTGTTACAGTGTGTATTAGGGTTTTGTGCCATTGAAATGGAGCTGCGGGGCTCTGGAACTGATACAGACTGTTTCTCTTTATTTACGCTCTGACACACACACACACACACACACAGATTGTCATGACTTGGACAGCTTCAGCTTGACTGAAGCGAAAGCTAAATCACACAGACAGTATTCAGTTCGGGCATGTCGGGATTGAGAAATTCATTCCAGTGTCAACATTCCTCTATGAATGGTTTGATGAATCATGAGATTTTCGTATTTTTCCAGGTTTTTGTTTTGCGTTTATGAGACTGGATTAAGTTTGGATGTCCGATCGGCTCGTGTTTCCCTCACTGAATAAACCTGGATTAGGAATGCAAGTTATGGATTGATGAATTAATCTAAAGTTGGTTGATCTTATCAGTTGATTAATTGAGAAGTTCCTTCCATACTAAATATGACTTTTACTATATGCTCGGTTAAAACAAATACTACATAAGTTTATGTAAACAATTGATTTGACAAAAAGAAAAAGTATTTTCTTACACATCCTTTAATTTATTTATAAGATGTAGCAAAAAAAGAACCTATTAGGTTACTAAATAAAACATGAATGAAATATGTGAGACACTTAAAACTGTCATTAACCCTTTAAAGCCAAATGTATCATATTTGATACATGAATTTTTGAGACCTCTGCATCATCAGTGGGATATTTTCGCTCTTGAGAACCCGACTTCATGAATCAGAAATATGTAGGGAACAGAAAATGTATAAAAGATTATACAGAAATGCCTAATGTATAAAAAGTATTGCAAATAATGATCAAATATAACTGAAATAAATGTATGTTTCTTTTCATAATTTTTCATAGAGTTCAATGACAACTCTTATAATAAAAAATCTGAATTTTCTGTCAATTTCATGGTTCGAGCTTTAAAGGGTTAACAGACAGGGTATCTCACTCTTACATACTGTCTATTTTCCACCGTGTTTCATTGAAGTGGATGCTAAATGTGATATAGCGCTCTTTTTGTAAGGTAATCCAGGATTTAGTGCTGAGAGAGACCTTTTCCTGTTAGCAGAGCTTTTAAAATGGTGGTTCTGGTTCTGACTGCTCACAGAGAAATATTAAAACTTCTCTCCATTCAGTGCATTAACTTACTAAAGTCCTTAAATCTACAGTTCTAATTGATAGTATGTCTTTATCATGATAAAAACATTTAGCATAACTTTCCTACCATCACATCCTCACCTTCAGAACACAACAGAGAAGTTATGCTGCTCCATTGTGCAGGGCAGCTATTTAGGCGATAACTTCAGGAGTTTATCCAGTGTTTATATTTACAAAAAGCTCTTTCTGTATCCTCACCTACATTAAACAGTAGAAATAATCCCAAACCGGACTGGATCCATTCATGGTTCTGTTCTAACATGCCTCCGGTATGGTATTACTTCTCCTAAACCCCTTTGCCACTGAATTAGCAAGTTAATGTTGTTTTTTTAAAACGGGGGTCGACCCACTAACAGTCGACATTTGGCTCCCTTGCCTCTGGCTAAAAAAGCTCAGTGTGACTCCCAACTGGCAGCTTCGTAGCCTCTGTGCAGCACTGCTGTGTGTCTGGTGACATCATCAGGCTGGGTTAGCGTTGATGATGTCACCGGTGTGAAAGAAATCGAGAAAGTAAGCAATGGAGACCAACATGGAAGGGAGTCAGGGCGTACTCGGTGTTCTTTATTGTTTGGGTCTTTTGTCCGTCTTGGTCTCGCTCCAGTTCTGCGCCATGTTTATCAGAGTTGTTTGGGCTGGTTTTAGGATCAGACATGGCTGGCACGATGTTTTTAGGTCCATATTTTGCGCTCGGTGGTATCACCTAAATTAGTGGGTCGACCCGGGTCTGATGTTCCCACTGTATGTCGATCAGAGTTGAGCCGTTTGAAGACAATTTTAACCCGACACGGGTCAGTGACCAGTTCCCACTAGGGAAGGTTTTGTTTAAGAATGAACGGTGGTGCCCTCTAGTGGATGGTGGTAACACTACAGCAATAAAAGAAATTCCTTTTAATTGAATGTATTATTTAATCAGAACAAATTTAATTTTAATAATCAATAAATTTACAGCTAATCAAAAGTCAATTATTGTTTACATCTCTAATTGGAGCAAAACTAACTTGAGAACTGATCATCCTCATAATGGAAGTACCCTTTTTGGATGTAGCAAATCTTGCTCAATATATTTCTGTTTTGGACACAGCTTCTAAGATGTTATGAAATTGTAATGACCATCCTCGCGTTTGGGGAAAAAAAAGGAAGTTGGGATTTCAGGGAACAGTAGGATGAAGTTGGCAGCTCATGTTGTTGTGGTTTTTAAATATAGAACGAGTGAGTTCACAGAATAGATGGTGTCAAGAGGAACAAATATTTTATCATGTAAATTTAGGAAGAACATGTAAAAGAAAAGATATCAACTATATTGGGTACATATGTATATGTATGGATGGATATACTAAGAAATGCAGGTTTTTGGCATTTTATTTATTGACTAATTGCGCCAAATTTGCCCAAAGATAGACTCTAAATATAACAGAAATGTGTTTTGATGAGTGGGAAACATTTTTTAACATTAGTTTTGCACAGTTGAATTGAAAATAAATTAATTCTCTTCCCAGAAGTTTGTTCCTTCATTTCAAAACCAAAAATGAAATTACTCAGAAGCTCTTGAAAATGGAGAAATCTCCCGTTATTAAATAAATATATGTTTAGTTTTTTTTTATTGTCATGCAATGTTTTTAGCTGTAAACATGGTTTATTTTATTTTTTATTTTATTTTTTTTTTTTTGAGCTTTTTACGGCACTAGTGGCTCGTTTTTCTGATAGTAGTCTGACAGGAAAGGGGGTACGAGAGAGGGGGGAGAGACATGCGGGAAAGGACCACAAGCCGGATTCGAACCTGGGTCGCCCGCGTCGAGGACTAAGGCCTCCGTACATGGGTCGTGCGCACTAACCACCGCGCCACCTGCACGCCCTAAACATGGTTTATTAGCTGGACTAAAGTCAAAAATGTCCCTGTAAAGGTTGCAGCTCCATGGGTTAGACTGAAAAAAACTGCATGAGTAGATCTCTAGTAATGATGTTGGTGTGAAGACTTTAAAAGATGTAACCACTGGGTGATGGCTAACTTGTTTTAGCACTAATTATAGACCATTTAGCTAAAAGTGACCAGTTGCTTTGGCTGTATGGGCCTGAGAAGATCTCCCTGCAGGAGTCACAGAATCAGCCTTTAAAGTCAGCCGCTCGCACTGTAAGCCCTTGGAGCTGCAGTTGCTTCTTGTGCCTAAGCTCCGTACTAATTGGGATTATCTCCCACAGGCTGCTGCATGACTTCTAGGCCATAAACGTTACAGATATGATGAATTAAAGACCCTGTTTGCTTTTTTTTTTTTGGTTGGAAGAAAGTATGAACTCTTAAAGTGAGGATTTTTATTATGTTCTGTGTATTCCTTCTATAAAAAGGTATTTAAATGACAATAATACACACTAATCTGATTAAATATCTAACATCCCCAGTCCAGTGTTTTTCTAGAGTGGCAGGACGCTTCTTTAAGACAAATATATGTATAGGTGGAAATAAACTGTTCAACTGAATGCACAAAGTATATTATATTATATGTTTTTATAAATAACAAGCAAATCCACTTTTCTGTTGCCTCATAATTAGTCTGTATATGTGGATGCAGAACCCCTGAATTAGTTTGAATTAGCTGTAACGACGCCAGCACACGTTAGCATGAATGAGCTAAGCTCCAGTTTTATACTGGATCATTTTAGAATAGGCTCTATGCACAACTCCACTGCTTCCTGAACTTAAAGCATCTGATTCATTTAAAACGGATTAATCCAGGTGTGCCTGATCTCAGTAACCATGACGACAATGGCCAGACACACCTGGATTAATCAGCTCATGCAGCAGAGAAAGACGGGAAATGACGGAGCTGCTTTAAGTTCAGGAAGTAGTGGAGTTGTGCATCTGTATCATTGGTGTGTTTCTGCTGTAACAAAGCTGTAATTTAACATGATTCCACTGATTTAAATGTTGCCCAATAGGAATTATAATCTCAGGGTACTTTATAGAAAATCATAAGTCCAAATCAAATTATATCCAGCTCCTGTCAGTCACCCCTGTCTTTCGGATTTAGTCTCTGTAGACCTTAGCTTGTCTCTGTAAAATTTGAATAACAATCAGATATAGGCAAAAGTTACTCAAAGTGATTAAAATGGCACCCTGCTTCAAATTATTAAAAAATGCTCTTTCATCCTGAGCACAGAGTCACAGTGGGGAGGAAAATCTGAGGAGAACGTCTGCAGTGTTAGCAACTTTAAGCTAGCCTGGTCAGTCAGACTGACTTATGCCATGATTATTCAGTACACAGCTGGTCAGTGGGAGGACTCCGGTGTAAAACTGATCCAACCAATCACAACCTGGGAGGCGGGAGTTCAGTGATGGCAATAGAACAGTGTTGTATAAAGTACTGAAATCTCAGAGTCAAGTAAAAGTATAGGTACCACTCCAAAATATGACTTTGGTA